>PVKB01006802.1:0-51389 GCA_004027205.1 Ctenodactylus gundi
GGGGGGGGACGGGATATACAAATGGACACCCAGTATATAGAATGCTTATTTTCCAGGAATAAACTGATTATAAGTTTTCAGAGAAATGCATATTAAACCACTATGAGGTAATATCTTACACCTGATAAAATGGCTGTTACCAAAAAGCCAAAAGATGACAAATACTGGCGAGGACAGGGAGAAACGAGAAAACCACATGAACCGGGCGTGGTGGCAAATGCCTGTAATTCCAGCACCGGGAAGGCTGAGACAGTAGGATTGCCATGAGTTAAACTGCTGATGGTTATGTTTAGCAAGCTTGGAAAACAACATGGGAGTTCCTCAAAAACTTACAAACAGAACTACCATATGGTCTAACAATACCACCACTGGCTACATATCCAAAAGAAATATTGTTATTGATATTATATCAGAGTACACCTGTACTCCCACATCTATTACAGTACTGTTTACAACAGCCAAGGCATGGTGGCCATCATCAAATGAGTGGAATAATAGGGCATAGCACATGTATGTAACAGGACACTATTCAGTCAGGAAAAGAAAGAAATCCTGCTATTGTGACATCATGGGTGGGCCTAGATGACATGAAGTGCGATAAAGCAGGCACAGAAAAGCCAGCATCTAATCTCACCCATATGTGGACTTTTATAAAAAGTTCTGTGAATTTAAATAAACAAGAGAACACTGATGAAGAGGAGAAATGCCCTCCAACCTCTGCACGTCCCCACAGCGCTGGCCCTCCACGCCCGTGTGGCTTTCCCCGGGAGCTGAAGGCCTCTCTGCTTGCCTGTGGGGCTCAAGAATGAAAACCGCTTCCCACGAAAACAGCATGGTATTGGTGGGCAGACACACAGAGCGGTAGAGCAGAAGGGACACAAGGAAACATTTCATGGATCTGAGCTGATGGATTTTCAACAAAGATACTGAGAATAAAAAAAAAAGACTCACCCCTTTGACATACACCTGCTCTCCTCTCTGAAATGTGCTAATTGAGTGCTAATTAATGTTTGTTAACATTTTACTTTGCCCCTTGATGTTCCTGTCACGAGATTAAGCTCCATTTCTTCATGCTGGTTGACATGCACGTTGTTGAGACCTGCACTGGCCCCTCAATTCCCCGCAGAGACTTCCCTAAACCCCCATACTCTTCTCCAGGATTGCACTGCTCCTTCCTTAACCTCGAAGAGCGTGTTCCTACACGTCTAGTGAACGCCTCAAATGGCAGGGAACACTGAACCCTAAAGCACTATGCATTTTCTATGTATGCCTATCTCACTAGATACGTTTATAATGAAGTTTAATTTGTAAATTAAACACAGTAAGAGATTAGCAACAAAAACTAATAGTAAAGTAGAATTGAATTGAATTAAGTTGCGGCATCACTACTCTCGCACCCTGAGGCTGTGATAAAGCAGACAAGTTTATGTGAATACATGCTGCTACGTGAATACATGATCTGGAGTGACCCCAAAGCCTCCTGTATTTAGATGCAGTGGGATATCTACAGAACCGTGCGCTGCTGGGAGATGACGCCTGGATGAAGGGGGTGGAGGTTTGACGTGGAGAGATTGTGCCAATTTGTTGAGATTGAAGGGTGCACAGGGCAGAGCTCTCAGATATGTGTTATTGGTTTGTGGGCCAGGAAGTGAGGGAGGGCACCCAACCTCCGTGTGGGGGGCCCAGCTGGCAGCTTAAACTAAGTAAAAGAAGGAAGAAGAAACACTGTTACAGCTTCTTCCTGGGAAAGCTCTGGGGTCTCCAGACACCAACTTCCCTCTCTCTTCACGAGGCTTCTGCCTTAGTGGGCTTCCATCTGCAAGGCTGTGAGCAGCTCCTGGCCTCTGCCCAGTGCTTCCACCATTGCTGACTGCCCATGAACAGACTGTGTGAGACCTTCTGAAACTGTGAGTTAAATAACTCTTGCTTCCCATAAGTTGTGGATGTTTGGTATTTTGCCCCTGCAACTAGAAAGAAACTAAGACTCACACATTACAGCAACCAGCAGCTGACTGATAACAGGGAAGGCTGCAAGGTAACCAACAGGAGAGTGAGTACAAGATGGGTACACTGGGCGCAGAGAGCTTGTGTACACTCAGAAGGAAGTTGAGCCGTGCAAGGTTCCATTATTCAGAAAGGTGCATAACCTAAACCTAACCATGATTTATGTCTAGAATATGCCATGGGATGTTTTTGAATTCCAGTTGACCTTGGATCAAAAGAGGAAAGTTAACCATGAATAAAGGGGAAAAGACTATGTACTTTTTAATATGGAACTACTGATGCTCAAGGATCTGCTTCTGGGAACAACCAACTATCATAAAATAATGTTTTCAGAACACAGATGTGAGCTAAAAATAAATTCTGGGCACATTCAGGTAGCCAGCTGTGGTTTAATGAAGAGGTATAGCAGAATACTGAAGCCACAAGGACAGTGAGATAACTTTGCCTATTTAAGAAATTAAAAATAGACAAGAGATGATTAAATAGCTGCTTTTTTCCTTTCCTTAACTGAAAAGGAAGAAAGATAAATTTCAGTTAACTGTAGTATAAAGTATAAAACAGTGGATTTAAGACATTCTGTTTGGCACTCCTACATTTCCCGTCCCCGCCCCCCCCCCCCCCCCCCCCCCCCCCCCCCCCCCCCCCCCCCCCCCCCAGTTCTTCGTTGGCCATTAGTGAATCACTAAACGCTAAAATTACCATGCTACAAAATCAACCATCCAAAATCAACTCTCCTTATCATGGTTGTATCTTTGAATACATACCAAATTATGAGGTTCTTCAGCTATTACGCTCTGACTTTCTTTTCCTCTCCAAATTAAAAAATAAACCATACTAGGTACTTTTTATCTCTGGGACAGGCAGAATTCAGGCTTACACCTGGAGACAAAGGCCATAAGAGGCTCGTCCACTTCTTTTTTATTTTTAATTTAATAGTCTTTTAAAAAACACTTAATAACTGTGCTGAAGATGGGAAATCTTTATTTATTTCCAATATTATTTTACCTTGTCCAATATTCCTCTTGTGAATATGCTAAGGTTTTTTCTGATTAAATAGTTTTACTTCATTCAATAAGCTTTTCTGATGCTCATTCTATATTGTAAGGAATATATATATATATTTATATTTGCAAAATTTACAAATATAATATTTAATAAATTTTGTGGTTTGGATCTGGAATATCCTCCCAAAGTCCCATGTTTTTGGAATGTTATGGATTATCTATGGAACCATGTGCTGTTAGGAGAATGGGGCCTGGTCTGGAGGGGTGGATTATGGTTGTGTGGTGGGCTATAGGTGCATGGCAGATTATAGATCACAAGCATGTGGATTAGATTATAGGCATGTTGTGAATTAGGATCTTAAACTTGGAAGGGGAGGAACACTGAGGCTGGACCCAGAAGGAGCAGGTCACTGGAATAGAGCCTGGAAGAGAGTATGCTTCTTTCCTTCCTCCCTTCCTTCTTTCCTTCCTTCCTTCCTTCCTTCCTTCCTTCCTTCCTTCCTTCCTTCTTCCCTTCCTTCCTTCCTTTCTTCTTTTCTTCCTTCCATTTTTCCTTCCTCCGTTTAGAACTTGGCCTCCTGTTTGCAATGCTGTGAGGAGCTACCTCCATTTCTATCTCTGAGATGTGCTTCCACTGTTGCCAAATGCTCGTGAATGGACTGTGATCTTCTGAAACTGTGAGCTAAAATAAACTCTCCCCCCCCCCAATTTCTGTATGTCAGATATTTTATCACAACAACAAGAAAGTACCTAAGTTAATAAATTTACCCAGATTTTAAGGTTTCTTTCAAGAACACTAAAAATACTTCTTTGTTAATTTTGCTTTTAATGGTGTGCTATTTTCGTTTGCCTGCTTGACAGCACATGTACTCTAATTCATTTAGTTATGTATTTAATGTGAAATCTCCTGCAACGCAGGTAGCATTCATGCAGAAATATTAATTGACTTTATAAATTTAAAATTTCAAATCTTTTTAAAGATGAAATGTCAGACTTTCCCTTTGATGTGTCTGTAATATTGAAAGTGAGTCAATGGGAAAATTATCTGGGACAATTCTCATATCGCTGATACATTTCTTTGAGGATCTATGTTTTTTCTTGAAAATTCACCCAATTTCTACAACATAATATATTCATATTTGTTCAAATAAAAATGGCAGTTTTGGTTATTAATTACTTTAAATTTTACCACTTTTTTCTTCGGTACTACACAATACTCAGCATCTGGTTTAATATGTGAATAAATCTACACCATAAACTTTCTCTTAGCATACATTATGATATGTTCTAGCTCACAAGGAAACAAGTCTCATGTAAGAATAAGTGGTGTGGGAAGCACTGTAATTACTACAATGTAATACAAAGGCTCCATTTCCAGATTATTACAGAGAATTGGAGAAATATACTCTTTTTTACTTATGTAAACAGAAACCTTAAAAAATATTTCCAACATTATTTTCTGAATCTTCCAGGCCCGTCTGCTTCAGTCCCTGGGAGCCACAACAAGCAAACATACCTATGGTACTTCATCAGCAGGAAACAGAACTTCACGCTGTCTTTTTCTAGGGGAGAAAAAAAGGGTTGTAGTAGTCCTTGAGAGGAAAAGAGGCAACTTTGATATCTACACTGAGCACTTCTCACATGGTCCTGAGAAGCAGGATACATGAAGTTTGCATGCACTTGGGTGACTCTGATGATGAGAGACAAGGCTGTCCGACCAGGTGTTCAAATGTGGCCCAGATGAATGTTGAGTTCAACATGGTATTTTCATAATTCTCACATGGAAATAGGATTAATTTATCCAGTCAAGTGGTCAAGAACGCTACCTGTCAGATGTGTCATTCACAAGTAAAGATCTGAAGCAGAAACTGCTGGGGGAAAACACTAGAGGTCAGCAGCACTGGAAATATCAGCAACGGTCAACACATGGAACTACATCACATTCGCTAGCTTCTCCAAGGCAAAAGGAACCATTAACAGAGTGAAGAAACAGCCCACAGAAGGAGGGGAAAACTTTGCCAGCTAGCTTTCCAGCTGAGGATTAACATGTAGAATACATAAAGGAATAAAAATAAACTAAGACTAAAAAAAATTGCCAAACAATCCGATGAATAAGCAGACATATGAATTAAATAGTTCTCAAAAGATATTCAAATAGCCAATAATTGTATGACCAAATATTCAATAGTTTTAGCTGTTAAGAACGTGCCATCTCAATCCAGTTGACTGGCTATCATAAGAATCCCAAAATAATAAAGGCTGGCAAGAATTCAGAGAAAAAAGAATCCTACACTGAGGGAGGGAATACAAATTAGCACAACCACCATGGAAATCTGTATCAAGAGACTTCACAAAACTAAAACTACAGGTGCCATTTGATCTATCTGTCTGATCCACTCAATATACTCCAAAAAGAATCAATGTCAGCATACTAGTGGTACCTGCAAGCAATGTTTATTGTATTACAATTCACGATACGTGCCAAAGAAAGAGTGGACAGAGAAACTTTAGTACGTGCACACAATGGAATATTTTCAGTTGTGCAGACCAAACTCATATTATTTGTAAGAAAGTGGATGGAACTGGAGATCATCATTTGGAACAACACATGCCAACCTCATCCAAATATTACGTTTCTTTCATAGGTGAAGTGTAAAAAAAAGAATTAATTAGAGAAAAAATGACAAGGAAGTAGAAGGGACACTGTAAGAACAGAGAAAAGGGATCAGTGGAAGTGGAGAGCAATTTAAGGTAAAATAAATAATGTCATATTCAGGTATGAATATGCCAAAATGAAATCCATTATTCTGTGTAACTAACATGCATTGATAAATTAAAAAGAGTACATATGACAATACCAAAATACAATCAATACATGATAGTATTTTTTTAAATACAAAGTAACTTAATTTTTTTTAAAATTCAGAATGTTTCTTGCTTTGGGTTTTCTGGCGACTGCTACCAAGAGAGCTTTCATTCTTTTGCCCGAGCCAACTCAACTGGCTGCTCCTGGGACATCACCAGCTCAACTGTGTGCTGTGGGTGCAGTGGAAGACTGGCTGAGTTTTGTGGAAATATGTGTAGACCTGAAGTTATGAACTCCAAAGTTTTAGTAGATTTCTTTTCCTTTTTTCCCTATGGTATATGATTTGATCTAATTGTCTCTTAATTTTGCTTTCCTCTGGTGCCTAAAAAAAGCCTTTTAAGGAGATTATAGTTAGACATTAAATATTGACAGATGACTAAAGAATGTTAGTACATATTGATTATAAAATTAATTCAGGATAATAGTGACAATTTTTTGTTTATTTTACCATCCCCTCAGAGACTAGATTAATTAGTATTTAGAGTTAAGAAAACAAAGAGACATTGGAATGGGTAAAATACAATATTATGAATAATATTCACATTACAGATACAATAGTCTTTTTTTATTCATGACCTATTTTATCTCCTAGTCAACTGTAGCTCAAAAGTGTTAAATGAAAAATTGCAGAAACAATTCACACATTTTACATTAGATGCAATTCTGAGTATCATGACAAAATCTTCCACCACATTGTATATGTTCTCTGCTCATGAACGGTCCTTGTTCATCTCAGTGTATCCACCTGTGCATGCTACCCTTAGCTGGACACGTGATAGTCTCACAGTCACCTGACCGACGGTCAAGGTTTCTCAGCATATGTGTCCAAGAAATTCTTTTATAAAGGCCCCACAGGGCAAGAGGAGTGGTTTTGGCTATTAGATATGCTTATGAGAAGCTGGACAATGCTTTCATTCATTGAAAAGATGAGTCTGGGTGGAATAGCACACACTTGTGATCCCAGCACTCTGAGAGGCTGAGACAGGATTAAAAGTTTGAGGGAGGGGTCGGTTGGGGGAGGGACAAAAGGGAGTGGGAAGGTCCTTGTCACCTTGACAAGATATGTATGTGCACAAAATGCTAAACTTCATTGTAAGCCTTAAATTTTGCGCTTATACACATCAATAAAGTGGGGGGAAAAGTTTGAGCCCTGCCAAGAGAACTCAGTGAGACCCTAATTCAAAGTAAAATAAATGAATAAATAAATAAAGAAATAAATAAAATTTAAAAGAGTTGGAGATGTCAGCTGAGTGAGAAAGTCTGGAATTCAATCCCCCATTGAATTCATAAAAGAAAAAAGAATAGGTGAAAGGTTGCCAATTAACATACGAAAAAAATCATAGGGTGGAGTTGCTCCATCTATGAAGTTGTGAAAGGAGAATTTCATACTTTTTTGCAGTTGTACTTAAAGCTGAAAATGTAATTTTATGCAATTAAGTTAGAGGGATCAGTATTATACAGAGTTAGAGGCACCTTGGGCTCCTGCCTGGTGTCCCCCGCAGATGAGGAAAGTCTGTGGCTTCCTCATAAATGGCTGAGTTCTGTGTATTAATAGATTCCACAAAGACCTCATTGCTTCTGCCTTCACTTGTGAGCTTCGTGTCCCTGGACACATGACTCTCCCAGCTCCACATCCAGCTAGCACAAGGTAAACACACGTCACCGATCTTAGGTCTTCTCTTCAGAGATCATCTTGTCTTGACCCCAAACTTCCTGGTCAGCGCCCTCCTCAGGGCAGCTTTCACATCCTTGTTCCTCAGTGTGTAGATAAAGGGGTTAAGCGTGGGAGTGACGATGCCGTAGAAGACAGCCATGATCTTGCCCCTGTCGTGAGAGTAACTGGAGGGAGGCTGGACATACATGCTGATGGCAGTGAAGTAAAAGAGAAAAACTACGAGCAAATGTGAAGCACAGGTGTTGAAGGCCTTCCAACGACTTTCAGCAGAGCGAATTCTCATCACGGCCTGGGCAATGCGTACATAGATGCCCAAGATGAGGAATAGTGGTACCAGGAGCAGCAGAGCTCCCAGAACACTGAGCTCAGCTTCGTTCACACGTGTGTCTATGCATGCTAGTTTCAGAAGGGCAGGAACTTCACAGAAGAAATGGTCTATTACTCTCTGTCCACACCTTGGGGCCAGCACAGTGAGAGTGGATTGGACAAGAGAGTTTGCAAAACCACTTGCCCAGGTCCCAGCAGCCATGTGTATGCAGCGCCTGTGGTTCATGATGACTGGATAGTGGAGGGGCTTGCAGATGGCAGCATAACGGTCAAAAGCCATCATGGCCAGGAGTATACATTCGGTGGACCCCAAGGCCAAAAATATATAGAGTTGGGCAATGCAGCCCCCATAGCTGATAGTCTTTTCTGGTCCCCTAAGGTTGACTAGCATCTGTGGGACAATGCTGGTGGTATAGCAGAGGTCCAGAAGGGATAGATTTGAGACAAAAAAGTACATGGGACTGTTTAGCTGAGGATCTAAGCGGGAAACTAGGATAATGGACATATTTCCAAATAAGGCAAAGATGTAGGCCACCAGAAAAATTACAAAGAGTGGTGTCTCAAGCCAAGGACGGTCAGAAAATCCCAATAAGACGAAGTTATCTAATAAGCTCTGATTGTTGGTCCACATATTAACTCTGAAAGGTGAAATTCCAGCCGATACTTCTAGATCTTCCTGACTAGAAGTGGGTATCGGAAGAAGCCACTCGGAATGGGAGGTCAGAGATGCTCAGATACATCTCCCCTTTTCACTGTATTTGCATCTACATCTCTATGACAAAAAGATCTCATTTGTTTCCATATCTGATAATGGCAGAATGTCAAGTCTTGTCTGTGCAATACTAAAAAAATTGCTGAGAAAAGAACAAAGAGGGCAGCAGCAAAGTGACTCGGAGTGTTGCTTATTAAACTGGTGTCCCCTGGTCAGCTAGTCACTCTCTTTCGATTTGGACACATCCTCCTCCATGAAGTTTAATAGTCTCACTGTCAACCCTACATGGCATGGATGTGTAGCGATTACAACAGAAGATGGGTTAAAACAGCCTGAGAGAGAAAGCAGGTTTCCAAAAAGAGATGGAACAGAGCACAGCAGGAAGATGATGGTGGGTTACAGCCAAGGCAGAGCGTTGGGGTCTTGGCACGCTAATGTTGTCACACTGAGTACAGCAGAGACAAAATGGAGACTGGAGCATCGCGTGAAGCCTACAAGATCAAAGACAGCATGGCAGGATTCTCTACACAGTTCAAGCTTTAATGTTGCTTGTGCTCAGAGTTATCATGAAAACATGTAAGCTTAGACATTTGCCCTTGGTCTCCTTTGTCCTCAAGTTTCTCATCACTGACTCTATTCTCGCCACCTTAGTGGCCTCTCTTTTACTCTTCCTCCTCTGAATTTTGCAATTCTATCATGATATAAGTGATGAAGTGACCGATTTTGCTATTCTTTACAATCCTATCATTGGTTGGACCACTACATTTTAATAAACTTACATTGTACTTTTTTCCTGGTTGTTTGTAAGAGATTTTCTTCTTTCTTAAAATCCCAATAATTTCATCTACTGCTGTGTGATGTCATTTAACCATTACCTATTTCAATTTCTCAGTTTTAAATGAACATAATTACTCCCGTGTCATAGAAGTAATGCACAAGTTAAGTGCTACACTGTAAATTGTTAACATAACTCAGTTCTTGTCATATATACAAAATTAAATAAATTATTTGCCTAGCTATGATGTCCCACACATATGAACGTGGCTTATTTATGTGCACCTTGGCACAGTATATAGTGGTGACCATTGTAGTAAACAATTAAAGATACTCCTGTGGGTTAGTGAAAGTGGTGTGAGTGCTAAGAATCAGCTCAAGGACCCTCTGATTACTTACTTTTATGACGCTCTTAGTCGGTCTTGTGCCAAATTCTTGTGGTCCTAACTTAGATCCTAACTTAAAAACATAGGGTTAGTGAACTCAGATAACCTGATCTGTTTTTTAAATGTGTGTAATCAGAGCTATGGAATGAACCTGAGTGGCATGAGAGACCGTGACAAAACATGGGATGAAGGAGTATTGGCCTCACGATTACATCTCAGATCACTAAGTGCCCTGGACTCATAGGCATCCACTCACACTTCCAACGTCTCTGTTTTGTTTAGACAATTAGCATTCTTTCATGGCCTTAGCATGTGCAAAGCTCTGGCTTCAATCCCCAGGAACAACAACAATGAGAACCAAATAACAATTGTCTTGTTTATGTAGAAGATAATTATTCTTTTTGAATTTACTGGACAACTTCTTTGGTAACTGTTTCTCATAGCTATTTGTTAAATCTATAACTAACAAAAATATTAAAAGACAGAGGGAAAACAGCAAAATGTCTCTCCTTTCATTGTTCTGTCATCTTCAAGTCATCCTCATTTTTTTGGAGAACAGTCTCTCCCTCAACCAAATTTGATCATGTGCATCTCAGAAGAAGTATTATATGAGAATGTGGTTGTATCCTAGCTGCCTAATCCAGGCTGACTTACACACTGATGTAACAAAACTTCTTTAATGCCCTTATGTTTACATTGATGTGAAACTCCATTGTTTGTATCCACTCTGAATCTTCTCAAATGCAAAAATCGTTTAGCATTTTTTGCTTTTTCTTCTTGACTATCTTTCAGAATACTTTATTTGTAATTCACTTACGTTATGTGAGTGTGTGCGTATACATACGTACACACACGTGTGTGTGCCTGTGTTTGTGTGTGTGTGTATGTACGTATGTATAAATGAGAGAAAGATTTTTACTTTTGTACTTTGGCCTAGTTTCCTGACTAGATTGATTACACTCTCTTTAGGAGTATTTCTGTGACTTGTAAAAGCAAAGGTATAAAAATGATAAAAAAGACTTCCAATGGTACTGTATGCAGGGAAACCTGCTGTGTATTTACTTCATATTAACTCATTTGAATTGAAATGACATTGACAATCATGAAACTCTTTTCTTGCATATTCCAGTATTTTAGATATTTCACTTTGTTAAATTATTCCTCTTTACCTATGACCTCAATCAGTTTCAGTGATATTTATTATAATTTAACCCAGGTTTATAACTTAATTTTTCATTCTAAGCTCAACAGGCCAAGACAAAGATAAATATGTCCTACTTTACTCTTAACTCGAATGTTTTCAGGGTTTTATTGCCCATTCCCTAATTAATATAGGTAACCAACCAATAGATCCTTGTTTTACTCACTGAAAAAAATGAGGTATTTAAAATGTTGCATTATGACATCTTGGTTTAGTTTCTTCAATTATATGATGAGACTCAAAATGTCTATGTAGGCATATAGACTATGTGATAATTGCATAGCAATTGGATATGAATTTCCTTCATGAGTTGAGGAGAAATCCATGCAATATGATTTATAATACAAAGAGGAAAAAGTAGTAACATGAACATTACCAGCCTACTTATACGATAAATTACACAGGAATGATTCTAGAAATTTCCAGGTGTCTTGATCTTTGTGGAAAATTGAGTCAATTAGTCTTGAAAATTGTCTTTTTGTAAACACTTTCAGTTCTGCATCATGTCATTACACCTTCCCAATGTGCATTATCCAACTTGTCTCTTTCTCAGCTGCTCCCTCTGGGACTGTGAGCCTTCAGGAATAGAGTCTAAAAATATGGCTATGTTTCATATCATACCATATTGCTATGAAATGGGATAGATATTATTGTCAGTTGAGTAAAGAGTTACTATAGAAACTGACTATAGTTTGACATTGAAATACTATTTTATTTTACACATATTTTTGATCTAAATGTTTTCTTATTTGATATAATCAAAAAGGCATTTGTATTGAAATACCACCTGTAGAAGGGTGCCTATTAATCATCATTTAAATGATTTCTTGTTCATGAAATCTTATTTATATATGTATGTATTTATTGTGGCACTAGAAATTGTGTCTACTGTGTCGTTAGCAAATTCTACAGCCCTTTTTTTTAAAAAAAAATATTTTATTTCAAGCCAGGGTCTCATCAAGCTGCTGGTGGTCCAGGCTGGTGTTCACTTGCTATCCTGTCTCAGCCTCCCGAGTGGTGGGGTTACAGGTTTATACTACTGTGTCTGGCTTGTCCGATGGGATCCTTCAAAAGGACACTATGAAATGCTACCTTTATTCTAACTGGATGATTTTCTTGCTGAGGACTCTTTCAGAACCTCACTATTCAGTTACCTGCACTCAGGTGATTTTTTTCTAGATCTGAAGAGAGCTGAGTTTCTTCCCCTAAATTACAAAAGTTATTGTCATGTGTCACAATTTTTGGATTATTCTACTACCTCTGTCAAAATAAGCAAGCCATTTGTTTCTGTTATTAAATGCTTTTTAGTTTCTGAGATAAGTTTAGACTGTCAGGAATAAAATCAAGTTAAATATTTACTCCAGGGAAACAATAAAATCATTAAAGAAGAATATATAATTTATTACTTTAATATTCTGAATATTAGACATATGGCTAAATATTAAAGATTTGTAGGAACACAGAGGTAAACAGCTAATGCTGGAGAAATAGAGTAGATAAACTCAGAGAGGAGGGACGAGGCAAAAACGTGGGGAAAAGAGAAAAAAGAAGGGAAGAAAAAGACCAATCCATAATGGTAGTAATGTCCTAACACACGGAAGACGCTTAGATAAGCACCTGTCATCTGTGTAAATATGGAAATAAGTTTTAAAATGTAAAATAAACATTAAAAGTGTAAGTCTCAGGGAATTCGGTTTATCTGCCTGGAAAGGACTGCGGGGAGTTCTTGCCTTACTGGCTTGATAAAAAATTATAGGGATTAGTGGAGCTTCATATACCTAAATGGGAACTTAAAAAATGCTGTTGATCCCCATGAGACTGAGAAATCCGAGCTGCAGAGAGAAGCATGACCAGGAGCTGTGGCGGGTGAGGCGAGAGCAAGCTGACCGCGCGGATGGCAGCCGGCAGCTCCTCGCTGTGGGCTGTAGACATCTGCACCCCACTGCGCTCCGCTGACTTTCTGACCACGATAGCGTACAATATGTCAATGGGATAAAATAGGACTGATGAGAAGGTATCCATTTTTCTTCTGATTCACTTTTGATATTCAAAAATATCATATTGGGTTCACTTTTAGATATTCCTGGATGTTTGATGTTTTCAATCTTATGTCCTGTTTACTGAATTCCATTACCCAAATTACCATAGATTTAAACAGCCTTTGATTTGTTGGACTGATAGATCATTCAGAGCTAAGTTACTTTATAATTTGAATCAGTATTTTAATAACCGTAAGCTTTGTAACTCAAGCAGCACTTTTAATTAAAAAAATGGTGAAAAGGCATAGGCAAAATACGTAAGTGAAGGTAGAATTGTTAAAGGTAAATAACAGACAGCTTTCTGTATTTTCCTATAGATCTGCTTTTAATAAAATACAATAAGAATTTGTTAAAAAAACAAAAGGGTCTTATTAAATTTTCTGTAAGCTTATATTCTAAGTAATTCCCTACACACACACACACACACACACACACACACACACACACACACACACACACACACATACAATCTTTCTCTTGTATATTTTTGGTTTGTTTCATAATAAGCCTCTAAATTAAGAATGATTTCCTTTTCTTTTTAGTTGAAGAGAGGAAACTCAGGCATTGATTGCTTATGATACTTGCTGAAATTCATATTTCTAATAAATTCACAAACAAACATTTGAATAATACAAGGCTTTGAGGCCCACGCCTGTCCGCTTTTCACAGTCCCATTGTTCTTCTCTCAAACAAAAATGTGTGTGACTTGTACCTTTTAAAATCTTTATGATTATGCATGTAGTTCTACTCATGAACAGTCCCTTTATCCCAGCCCATGAAGCCACAGCAAGGCCAGGTGACTTGGGCTCTGACTGACCTTCCCTTCCCAGAGCACCTTGCCTGGTGCGGGGCTGCATCCATCCATGCATTCTTCCATCCTTGCGTCCCTCCGCCCTTCCATCTGTCAGGGGGTGAGTGGAAACCTGGCCTGAGGCTCCGGCATGGTCTGTAGACTGGAGAGATGTTTGCATTTCTTCTCAGTCTCCTGACCAAGCATTCTCTGACCTATGGGAAGGTCCACCTGAGAAATAAACTGCACTTTATGGCCACCTGTAGACCCTTCACGTCCACAGGGAACATTTCAGGAGTCTCCATGCCATTGCTGTCTTTCTGTTTTTGTCTGAACCACTGAGATTCAGCATAATGAGCCTTTGCTGACGCCAATATGTCCAGAAGAAAAGAACCAGAGGGACCAGGAGGGAAGTAGCCTCGGGAGCAATCACCAACACATTTCAAATTGTAGCCTTGGGTGTGTAAGTTTGGAAATTCACCTAAGTCAATTCCAGTAAGACCTGATCTCAACAATTGTCATGATAACTTTTATAATACAGATTATGATAGGTAAAACTTTCCTTCGTATAACTTACTACTGTAAGAAATAGGATACCTCCATAAAGTTGTGAAAATCTTAAAATGGGGCTTGTTCACATTCCTCTTTAAAAAGTTTCTTTTTTCTCATCATCTACTTATATTTATTATACAAGACATTTTACAATCGTAACATGTATTAACTCACTTGGTAAGTATCGGCATTTTGTAAGTCAGGAAAACAGATGTTTACTGTTCTTATATAGCTTAGGTCAATTCAAAAAAGTAAGAAAAATTAAATAATTTGCTTAAGGTCACAGCCTGGAGACCAGGACCTCAAATTGTGCTTCCATATTTGATCTAGTTTTTTCTTTGCCAGGTTACTGAGCAAAAATACTCTAGCCTTCTCAGAAAGACAGAACTCACATTTAACATGCTTGTGTTCACAATCTTCTTTATTTCAGTCATTCATTTTTCCAGAGTTATTTCTAGAATGGTAGAAAAATAATGAATATGAAACTGCTAAGATTATTTATAAGTACAAAGTTTTGCTTTTAGAATTATAACCCCAAATTTTAGATGTCTTATTTATAACAAATAAGTTGCCCACTAAATCTCCCAGATAAGCTAAGTGCCAACAATATCTTGACTACTTCTGAGTTAATTCAACATTTCCAAAAAAAAAAAAAGAAAAAGAAAAAGAAAAAGAAAAAAAAACCCATTTTTGAAGAGTTTTCTTCTCTGACTGCTAAGGCTTTTCTAACAGGTAATTCCACTTAGCTTTACATATTGTTGCTTCATTGTGGTTTAATTTCCCGTGTTTGTTGAGAATTGAGGCGCCATTTTTACTTATTAACCTTTACATATGAATGTTGAGCCCTCAATTCCTCCTTGGTCGTGTGTAGTTCCTTCTCAGATCGCTGGTGACTGCATCTCAGTGCGCCACAGTCTTTCGCCAATCTCTTCTTACATTTTGCTGTGCACTTGTTGACACCTTAACCATGTTCTCTATAAAATAATATTATTTTTAGAAATAATGAGAGTAACAATAATGGTCAGAAAATAGATGTAATGAAAGAATATATTCTCCTATTAAATTTTGAGTTCATAATTGTGTCAATAGAAAAATCCAAAGCAAATAAGCCAGATACCACAATACAAAGATCAAATCACTCACAAAAACTATAATTATGCTGTTTATATAAAATTCTATTTTCCTTACATGTTTTTCAGTTTCAAAGTAAACTTTTTTTAAAGAATGCTTTTCACTTTCAAGTATAGTAATCCAATTCAATGAAATATGTTATGTAGACACTAAAATCTGTACTTATTAACTGAAGTTGCACTTTTGATAAGAATTTTAAGTGACCATATCAGAAGATAGAATTGAAGTATCTCATTTTTTGGCAAAGAACATGCTAATATTATTTTTTAAACAATAACAAGTTTTTTTCCCTAGAAAAATCTCCCACAACAGTTGAGAGGAAAGGAAGGGTGTTGAATAGCCCACTCCCAAGTTGAGCTGTGAAGGACCAAGATTCCCGAGACAGGGACAGGGGAGTGGATGGACGTCACAGACCGAGGTGGTTGCTGCCCAGAGGCAATGCAGTGACAAGATTGTTGCTCACCCTTGGTCTTTTGCACGGGACATCTAGACCCTCCATCCATGGTACCCTAAGCCCAGCTGTGCGTGTTTATGCTGACCAGGTGGAAGACAGTGCTTAGGGAAGGAAGCCACGCTTGTGCCCCACTGACAGAATTCAAGTATCACAGTCTCAGTACAGCTGCCTGGGGGCGTTGGAATCTCACTTTCTGGGGTGAGTCCTTTCTCCTGCACTGATATCAGGGCATCCCTCACCTTCCGCTTTGGGTAGGGTAGAGCCCTGGTCATCTATCAGGCATGTGCTTAGGCTGCTCTGATCCACATAACTGCACCTCTACCGGGGCCCAACACCTTCTGCAGCCTGAGCTGCTCTCCCAGGGCATGAGGACACACGTCTTACTGGCTGCCTCCTCCTGCTGTCGTCCTCTGAACGTGAGCAGTTTCCATCTCTTCTTCTGTAAGTCGTTTACTGCTCTCCATGTTGCACGATTTTGGTGATTTCTTCTCTGATTTTAGCTCTTCTCCAGTTCTACTTGTCCTTATGCTTGTATTTAGTGTGTTTCTTTTATTCTCTCTCTTTTTAAATAAAGGCATGCAAATAGCAATGTCAGATTAATTTGCCACACTTAATCAGAATTCAGTTTTATCACCATTTAGATTGCTAGTTTTGAGGATTAAAATTCAGTAAATGTTCAGTAAAGATTTATTGCTGATTATGAAGGTTTAGAAATTCAATAAAGATTTATTCTTATCTTATATCCCTGTAATTATCATATATCCCTATAATTTTTATTCCTGACATAGTTCATCTGAAGCCAGTGGCCTAGTGTCTACTAGGGATGCTACTGACCACATTGCAGACCTCCCCCTCTGGGTGTGATGACCTTTGCTCCGCACACATATGTTTGAAATGTTAACCTTCAGAATAGACCCAGTAGTCAGGTGAGATTCATCACTAGCACATTGCATTTCATATACTTGTGTTTTTGCCGTGTATCCATTATGACCTGAAATTGTTTTTGCTTGTCTATAAATTGTTAATTACATCTCATAGAAATTGGATATTTGCCAATTCTCCATAGTGATAAATGTACATTCGTTCATCAGCTGCTACTGATCTGATGACAAAGAACAAATTTTGATAGTTTGAACAATGGCTTATCAGTTTTTCCCCATTTGTTTCTAAAAGATAGTTTTTGAAAAGATGGAGATCACAAGTTTATGTTGTTCGTATAAATTTATTATTGACTGAGTTTATGCATGAGGAATTAAGTCCATATATTATAAAAATGAAAAAGCAATAGGAAAACAAAGGTAAAGGGATGACTCTTAATTATAAAATTTAAGTTTAATAGAAAACAAGAATAATTATCCATGTGAGGACTAGATGAGGCCAGCGTAACTTTTCAGGAGACTAGTTCCAGTTAGGACCATTCTGGGCACAGCTATGGCAGTCCATACATCCTCCTCATGGGCGAGGAGGAAGATGAGATGGTAAAACATGAGGCGTGCTGCATAGATTTCGGTCAGGGTATTTCTGCAGTGTGGCTTTCATGTTGCTGTAGAATGGCTTTTCCCCACACCATTCCCTGGGAAGCAGAAGCCACAGAAATCAAAACAAAATCATATATTTATACTTTATTTGAGCCACAATCAGACTGAAGCAGAGTCAAAATCATGACATCGCAAGACTTTAATTACTCCTTGCGTGTGTAATAAAAGGTGCATGTTTACACACAACTACCAAACATATTTTAAATGTCAAAAGCAGGATTCACTGATTATCAAAAGTGAATTTAGCAAACTATTAATAATAACATGTGGCTGCTCAACCACTTTATTCCCAGAAAATGTACATTTGATATGAAGGCCAGCCAATATCAAATCATGAGTTTTACTAAAAATCGACAGATTTTATTGATGACAAACGAAACCTATTGAGTCCTTGTTAGACGCTTTCTAACTGTTTCTTAAACTGAAGCAAAATTTGAGGCTGTCTACATGGTAAGCATAGACTAGCATGAGATTGTCAAATACCTGCCTTCACCACGTTTACAGCATGTGGCCTTTCAAAACACCTACTTCGGTGTTTCTGTCAGCTTTAAAAACAGATGTGCCATGCTTTTTATAATTGAGTGCAGGATGCAAATTATGTTTTTTCTACATCCTGAGGAGAAAAATGGGTTGACTTAGTATGTCCCACGTTCATACAATTTGTTTTTTCATTCAGATATTAACATGAGTAAATAGTTACAGTCTAGGTAAAATAATTTTTATGAACATAATTAGAATAAGAAGTCTATATTAGATTTCCATAGGGGCAACACTGTGACCAGTAGACTAGAAAATTTAAAATGCCAATCGGTATTTATTGGTCATTTATTATCACATGCTTTATTTATGTTGCATTCTATACCTTTAAGTCAACATAAAAGTGAAGCTCATTATTTCTCATTTTAAAAAATACTTGGACACAAAGGAGGTCAACAAAAACTTTACGAGATCAAAAAAGAAGTGTGGCGTTAAATCCAGTTCATTTCTCAACTGCTGTCAACAGGACCCAGGACAGCTTTTTTTTGTGTGTGTGTGCCAAATAAGAAAAGTTTTTTTTTTTTAATTTTTTTCTTTGGTTTGCTTGGGGGACAATAGTTGCTTTGTGGAATTGTTAGGATAATGATGGTAGTGATGTAAGGTACAGGAATGAATAAAATGTTCTTAAAATATGTCATGCGAATAGGGAAGAAAAAGAATACGAAGTGAAGGAAGAAAGGATTGGAGGGAAAGATAAAAAGGAATGAAGGAAGACACGGTGAGAAACAGGAACAGTCTGAGTGTTAGATGTCCTGTGATATGGGGACACTGCTTTTCACAGGGCCCAACAGCAGCCAGAAAGATCACTGGGGACAGTTCTGAGGCTGCACAGTGCACAATGTGACCTTACAGAGGTACCTTGTGGGATGGTGAAGAATTTACAGGACATCTGTAGGGTGATTTGTGGTACACCTGCTTCTCGGTCCTCTCTTCGTGTTTCTCCCCCAGGACCTCTGTGGTTTAGCCTGTCCAGGGCTCCTTTCCCTTCCTGCGTCCTCAGTTTAAGGACAAAGGGTGAGCCTGATGTCAGGACCATAGAAGAAAAAGATGAACCTTATTTTTGGTTTTGGGCCCTTTGTTGAAGATCTGGTGATTCGGGGTGCTTGAGGTTGTCTCTGTGTCCTCAATTCTGTTCCACCGATCTTCCTGTTTTGTACCAGTATACCATATAGATTTCATTGTTGCTGTGTCGTATATCTTAAAGCCTGGAATTGCAATAGTTCCATCTTTTCCTTCGTTGCATAGGATATTTTTTAAATTCTGGGTCTTTTCTGGTTCTAGGTAAATTTTCAACTTATTTTCTCTAGTTCAGTTGAGAATATTGTTAGTAGTTTGATTGGTATTGCATTGAATCTTTCCATCAGGTCTTATTAAAAGAAAGAAACTTCTTTTTTTAGTATTTCAGGCTAACTTCCCTTCCAGTATTCTGGAGCTCAAGGATAACCTTATGCATAGTCAGGTGAATGAGCAGGGATGAGTCTAAGAAAGCAACTGCAGTCATGGAGCAATGGGGGCAGCAAACCGGGCTGAAGTCTGTGCTCAGTACCGACGTGCAGATGCTCAGACTTCGCACCACGCACTCACCAGAGGGAAGCAGCAGTTGTCCAGCTCCACCTGTCTGTTCTTCATGCACTAAGTTCCTGGACTGAAGAATATTCCAGATCGTCAATAGAATCTGGATATTTACAAAAACCTATTAATTTTTAATTAAATTATGTTATGCATGACCAAAAACAGATCATATCAGTGTAGCTTATTGAGTCACAGTGTGAAAAAAATATTGGTCAAAAAATAAAACCAAGAAACACTGTAGGGCAACTTGTCAGCCCACCCTATGGGCCACTTTCCCAGTACCAGTGAATACATTCACACCGCTGCTCCCCAGGTTGCAGGCAGGGCTCCATGCCTCATAGCCAGACCCACAGGTGAGGTTTTGTGTTCTTTAATTGGAGCCATTCTGGGGTGTGTAGTGGGTATTTCGTGATTTTAATTTTAATGAAGTAGACCAGATTGCCCTATATTTTATAGTTCACAGAGAGAGCATATGTTCTGTGCCTGTTTAGGTCTCAAGATTTTTCCAAACTGACTTATAGAATGTCTTTATTTATGTTGGAGGCTTCAGAAGTAAGGAAAAAGACCCAAATACTTCTTTTTTCCACATTTTGTTGATATGTATACATATATGATGTATAATGTTTACATTGAACTTGAGTCATTTGTGAACATATGTCTCATCAAAATTACAAATCCTCTTCTCCCTTTGTAACCCTGCCAATTCAAGGACTTTCATTTTAGCTAACTACAACTTTGGCAACAATCAAGGAAAGAAATTATAGGATAATTTCACAATCTAGCATGGATTTTAAAATATTATCAATAATTACAAAAATCACCCACGTTATCAAAATGGATTTTATCATACACCAAAAAGAACAAGTATAGTTAAAAAATAAATGAGAAAATTATACTATATTATTATTCAAAAATTCACACATGATAAATTTCCAAGTCTATACAAATAATAAAATAGTTCAATAAATTATAAATAAAGATCCTGATTTATTTAAGCAAATGCAAATTTTCAATAAAAAGACAAACACTTTTATTTTGAGACAGGGTCTTACTCTGTAGCCCAGGCTAGTTCTGAACTCACTATGTAGCCTAGGCTGGCCTTGGACTCACAGCAATCCTTCTACCTCAACTTCCTGAGTGCTGGGATGACTGTGGTGTGTGCCACTACTCCCAGTTTTATGTGGTGCTGGGGAGCCAAACTCAGGGCCTTGGGCTTGCAGGGCAAGCACTTTAATAACTGTGCCATTCCTCCAGCCTCCCCAAAACATTTTTAATAGATTTAATTGAAGTAATAACCATCCAGATGGAAAAGAAGATATACGACAGCTTTCTCACCATCATGGGATGATTTCTTTCCAGTGACAGCACATCTATGTATGAAATAAACAGGTTGTATTTATGAGATCATCACTGGAATGGCTGTTTAAATTAGTGATCAATTTTTTAAAGCACAAACACTAAAGAAAAAATTTCAACAACTTAACAACCTCAAGGTGAATGAGAGCTTTGCCATCCCCCTTGGGCTGAGTTCCTTGAAGGAGCCTGCTCTTTTCTGCACGGAACACTCACCCCTTAGAAGGTCTTCCTACTCCGTACCCACCTCTCCCTTCACTTCTTCCTCTTCCTCCCATCTTCTTCCCCCATCTTCTTTCTTTCTTGGGTTTGCATCAAGCCCACCCATGCCTGACCTGCCAGGCTGGAAGACCCTCTGCTCCAAATTTGCCCACTTCCCTGCAGTGTGAAGAAAGGTTCTCATTTTATGGAGTATGCAATGCTTTATGCTGCCTTAGTGCTTTTTTGTTAACTTTAAAATTTATAATGATGTTCCACTTTATTACCAAGAGTGGCTTCTTGGGCATGCTTAATTTTATTTTTCCTTGATCAATCCTACCAGTAATTTAACAATTTTACTAATTGCTCCAAAATATACTTTTATTTTATTAATCATCTCAGTTGTAAACTATTTTCTATTATTTTTGAATACAGACACTTACACTACTGTTATAGGAATACTTTTTAAAGCAAAATTGGCCTCTGTCGACATCTGAAATGACCAGGCAAAACATGTGGCAGTCCGAAGATCTTCTCCAAGAGCATGAGAAGGCGCAGCTCAGAGAGAAAGGCCACTTTCCTCTGTCGTCTCTTGCTCTCACTGTCAGCATGATGTCCAATAAGAGGACATTGAGGTGATTGTGCCTTATTTAAGGTCTCATCTGCTGTGCACCACGGTGAGTATGAAATTGGTATCATTATGCCAATTTTTTCTTCTAGAGATAAAGAAACTCTAAGAATCTGAATTCCTTACCAGGCCATTGCTATTCTCCCACCAGATGATGTCACACACACTCTGTGAACACACCCTTCTGGGAATTTGAGGCAAAAGGATTGCAAATTTAAGCCTAAACTGGGAAACTTACCCATTTAGCGTGCGACAAAATTAAAAATAAAAACAGGCTATGGATATAGCTCAGGAGGAAAACTCTAGGCATGACCTCCAGAACCCCTCATCATCCCCCACATACCAGTGCAATTTTTAAAAAGTCTGTGTGTATGTAATTGTTTTAAATCTTGAGCATTTGCATCAATATTATATTTTAAAACATTTATTCTCATTAAATAACATGGCTAAATTAAATAGAAATTATTATTTATTTAAGTTATTTAAAATTCATTTTATAAAATGTGGCATGACATCAAACTAGGAAAAAGTCACAAATTCTTTATCTTCAATTGTCATTCCTCCCCTAACTTAATCCTTTAAAGATACAATTTCCAGAAAAAATACTCTATTAAATATTGATTTTTTGAAATGCAATTGTGAATACTAAAAGATAGAATTGATACTTTAAATCCATAACAGAAAAAGTTAAAAATATAATAATTTATGAAAACTATATTGTGAAAAAATAAGTCCACATGATAAATAGAAAATCATTGGCGGTTCAGTAGCCAGAACCCTCACCATCTTCCTTTGAATTGGGCCAGTAGTAATAAAATAGCTCACTTGTATCATCTGATCTTACTTAAAACATCTGAAAAATTATCATCATCTCTTCAAAAGTGGAAAATGAAGCTGAGGCAGATGAGCTGACTCTTCCCTAGGAGGAGCACACACATCTTTCAGGATCTGGCCCAAGAGCTCCTAGCTTTGGGTCCTGAATCTGTAACCCCACCATTTAGAAATAAAGCATATCCAATTAAAATGAGAAAACCAGGTATGGTAGATGGCCCCTAGAATCTCAGGACTCTAGCAGCTGACACCAACAGGTGATAAGCTGGAGCCCAGCCTGGGTGACCTAACGACTGAAATCCTGTCTCAAAACAAAAAATAAAGACTGTGGATACATCTCAATATGAACAGGAGTATAGATGTTTAACATAAATAATTTATGAACATTTCCATTATGTCTATTTCATACCTAGATGTGCTATTACTGGAAAGAAATCATCCCATAATGGTGAGAAAGCTGTCGTATATCTTCTTTTCCATCTGAAAGGTTATTATTTCAATTCAATCTATAAAAAATATTTTGGGGGGATGGAGAAATGGCACAGCTATTTAAGTGCTTGCCCTGTCCATACATACATGGCTTTATTTTGAACCTTCCTAAAGGAGTCGAACGTCAATGCTCTCTCCTCCTTTGCAGGGAGAGCTCACTTCGTTCTATCATTCTTTTCCCAGGGGTTTGTAGGGTACTTCCTAGATCATCAGTAATCACGCTTTTTTGATGTATGAATATACAGATGTATTCGTTTTCCTATACAGTGTATAAAATAGAGTTTTATCAGCAAAATTAACTCAATTAATTTAAAAAATTAAATAAATCATCAAAATAGTTTCTGCACTCCTAGTAATGTAGCGGTAAAAGGTAAACAAAAACCTACTTGGGCTCTGCAGAGCTCATTATGAATAAAGTTGAAGGAAGATTTTACAGCCTGGAATTTTAATTGTCCTCATTTCCTATTATAGATGCCTTTACAGGAAGAAACACACGTGTATGTATGTGTGCTTTTCAAAGGGGCCTTCCTGACCCAGCTGGAGAGGGCTTCTCTGGTTGTCTCTGTCATTTGCATCCTGACACTGCTGGGGAACACAGGAATGACATATCAGTTGTGCTCTGTAGTAACAGAAGCACAGATTGTTGTGGTTCTTCCCTCCTCAGAGACTTAATATATTGATTGGACGTGGCTTGGGACAGAGCGCCCCAGAGACGCCCACTGAACAAAGCAGCCAAGCGCCATCCACCTGAAGATAGTTTGAGCCACGAGATTACAGAAGGGCGTTTGTGCCACCAGGTAATCCACCTGCAGGCCCCCGACTGTCCCGTCTGGAACTGCGCTCGTGGTGGAGCACTGCCTCTACGACCGGGTTGCCAGTCTACCTGGGAGGTAGGGCTTACTTTCTCAATGTATGGAAAAACCAAGGGAAGCTTATTTCAGAAGTTGAGAAAACCCAGAATTGGTTTTCTTCTCGAGGGCCAGAGCATTTTTTTTTCATGTATGATCCAGCACTTCCTATATTCTGAGTCATAGAAAGTTGATTTCTTTCTCTTGTGGTTGTATCTGCGTACTATTGCAACAAAGTCATCCTGGAGGCTGAAGCCCTGAGGTAATCGCCGAGAGAAATTGCTTGCTCACTAAGAACAATGAATTGTATTCTTTCAGAGCGACTGGTTGTAAAGCTGACCAGTGACCTCAACAGAAACACCACAAAAGTTCTTAATTATTTTAGTAGTTATACGTCCAATAATTGATTAGTTCATGAGAAAATAGTGAGTGTTAATGATAGTCATGGCTAATTCCTCCTACTTAATACTAGACTTCCTGTACTTCCAACTCTACATACCATCTCTCTCAAAGTCTTGCAACTGTATGTATTTCTTAATGTATGCACTTTGTCTGTTTAACTATCACATATCTCTGTATATAGTAATGTTTTCTTTCTGTTTTTCTTGCTTTTCAGTGTGCATTCTCATGGTCTTCAAATGTACTCAGAGTTAATTTGACATATGTTTGACAAATAGTTTTTGGAATGTAGCTCTAATGTCTGTTCTGTATTATTGTTCTATAAAATTAGTTAATGTATCATGTTTTGTGTTATTTTATCTTCATATTATGCTTTTCTGTATAAAATTACAATATTAAAACACTGAAGTTTAACTGTTTAGTTTTTTTCCTTTGATGCCAATATCTGATATTCCCATAAAAATTCAATAGGAATTGTCAAGAAAGGTGACTCACAACTAAAACGTAATGAAAGCAGTCAACTTTAGTGGACCCACAAGTTTTATCTTACTGGGCTTTTCTGATCAGCCCCAGTTGGAGAGGGTTCTTCTGCTGGTCATTTCTGTTTTCTACATCCTGACCCTGGTGGGGAACACAGCAATCATACTGGTCTCATATTTAAGCCCCAAGCTCCACACACCCATGTACTTCTTCCTCTCCAACCTCTCCTTCCTGGACCTCTGTTTCACCACCAGCCTTATCCCACAGATGCTCTGGAATCTCAAGGGCCCTGAGAAGACCATCAGCTACGTAGGTTGTGTGATCCAGCTGTACACTGCTTTGGCGCTGGGGTCCACAGAGTGTGTGTTGCTGACTGTCATGGCCTATGACCGCTTCAATGCCATTTGCCGGCCCCTCCATTATGGTGTTATCATGCACCCAAAGGTTCTCCAGCGACTTGCAGCCGTGGCCTGGGTTAGTGGTTTTGTGGAGTCTACAGTTCAGACCATCCTTATTTTTCAATTACCACTCTGTAGCCACCACAGGGTTGATGATTTTGTGTGTGAGGAACCTGCCTTGATTCAAATTGCCTGTGTGGACACAACCTTCCTGGAAAGTGAGCTCTCCATTGCTACAGTCCTCTATGTGGTTGTACCCTTGGTGCTCATCCTGGTCTCCTACGGCTGTATTGTTAGGAGTGTGCTGAGGGTAAAATCCACAGAAGGCAGGAGGAAGGCCTTTGGGACTTGTGGGTCTCACCTGATTGTTGTAGTCTTGTTCTTCGGGACTATCTTCTGTGTCTATATTCAACCCAAGAGCAAGTACAGCAAAAACCCCAAAAAATTCCTCACCCTCTTCTATACAGTCATAACACCATCACTTAATCCTTTGATTTATACCCTGAGAAATAAAGAAGTTAAGCAGGCAATAAAGAGGTTGCTGGTCAGAGATCCAACTTAGGGAAAAACGTCAAAGACACCTGGGCATTCCCTCACACCTTGGGACTTTGGGGCATTATCTGATTATGATTTCTCTTTTCATTTTTAAGGATCATCATAGCCAAATCTCCAAAATGAAAGTTGGTGAACACAGTAAGTGAAATAGAACATTCTGTGTAAAATCAAAATGAAGTAGATGGAACTTTTCCTTTAATGACATACCAATGTTACCCACTTTAGATCTCAGACTGCTTACTGGAAAGGACATCTAGCTTTTCTCAACTACTTCCTAGAGAGTCTATGAATAAACCAATATTTGCAAGTCTGTGAGTGTGTGTGTGTGTGTGTATTATACAATCATAATTCTCAATCATAGCTCTGGTGACTGCTAGTGAGGTGGCTGACACCATCACCACTCCCCCCACCATGGAGGAAATCATCTTCTTGAGGAAGTATGGCAGGTGGCCTGTACAATCTCCAGTTCACTGAGAGGCCTTCCTCTCGTTCTTATGTTTTCTGTGTGGCAGAGCCACAGAAAGTGGGTGCTCTGTGTGCAGTTTATCTGGATGCATGACAGCCCTGGAGTTCTGCCCTGTTCAGCACTTTGCCTATCTGGGATGCTGACTGGTGCTCACTCACCGGTGTCTGGGATCAAGTCCATCCAGGGAGTTTTGATCTCTCTCACCCCGGGGGAAACTCAGAGGAGATGAGCCAGGCACAGGACAGGGCCAGATAGGAATGTAGGTGACATACTTATTCACTACTTTTTAGCAGGAAACAGGTATCATTCCCTTCTGATTTACCCTTTCAATCTGCTTCTGGACTCAACGATCACATATAAAAACACAATTTTACATATTTTTTGTTATATCTAAGTAGTTAAATTTCACAAAAAGTAAATACAGCTTTACAAAGAATAAAAATGGTTTTTACTTATATTTTTATTTGTGCCCCAATTTATGCCTGTTTTCATGTCGAGTGTAATTTTTTTGTTGTAGTAAGTTTCTTGACAATTTCAGTTTTAAATTTTTAAAATGTTCATATGCTTTCAAATATTCCAGATGTTCACATTCAAAGTATTATTCTGGTTGTTATTGGTTTGCATGCTTACAATGTATTATTTACTAATTATTTCATGAAATTTTTTTAATCTTGAGGTGTTGCTTAAAATGTAGGTAGAAAAAAGGTATTATTTTGGAGACACACACTTAATCAGAAGCAATTAGTAAGGTCGTGTAGGAACTACTTATCATATCATATATCGTATTATATCATGTCATATCATATATTATTGCTCTGCTCCATTTGTCCTCCTATCCAAATTAAATTTTTATTTATGAGTTAAGAAGGCCACAATTTTGTTACCTGATTAACTTAAAATCTTATTTCAAACATTAAATATAGACACTCAAGAAAACGCTGTTCCCAAGTCCATATGAAAGTGAAAGATCTTTGTAAATCCCCTTGACATCTGCCTCACATTCACCCTCTAGGACCACTCTAGCTCAAGCTCCGTGCTCTGCCCTGATCTTCATGCACCTGGTGCCTTCTTCCTTTTCTCCTTCTTCGTCCTCCTTCCTTTGTGCACCTCAGGGAGAACTCCTATGTTCTCCTTCCTTAGGGAGAGCCACAGGGACTCTTCTTGCTTTGCTCCATGACGTGTGAGCTCCTTAACTCTGAACGGCACCAGTCCCTGACCCTCGCTGTCACTTTCTTGTGGAGGAAGAAACCAGTTGAGGCCCAGAGTCCAGTGTGGGTGCCTCCCATGTTTCAGTGTGCAGTCTCGAGGGTATTTTGTCCAAGGTGACATTTTATTGCCATGCAAAACACATGGAGAATATGTCTCATCTGGTGGGCTTGCTGGGCCCCATAAAGGGAAGGGCCACCACAGGTACTTCTGGCTTCTCTTTGGGCACCAGTCCAACTCATCTAACTCGGGCATGACTGATCTTAAATTTATGAGACAGCGCCAAAACAGAGCTCCCATGTAACTGCTGCCCTTCTCACTGGCTCTCAGTATCAGCCAGCTAAAGCTGGCACCACACTGTACCCATGTAAAATACAGATAGAGCTAAAATTTCCCCAAGGACCCACAGTGGTTCTTTTCCAATCTCAGATTTCAACTTGCTTTTCTGTATTATATCTCTTATTCTATTTCAGTTCATGGCAGTTCACACGTTTTTCCTTGACTTTTGTGACTGTCACACTTTTGAAGAGTACTGGCTAGTTGCATTGCAGAACATCTCTTAATTAGGGTTTGTCTATAGAGTTCTCTTAAGTATGCATTTTGGCACAGATACCATGGAAGAGATTTTACCCACTTCAGTTCATTGCAAACAAGACTACAAGTTACCCCTAATCTCTTGGGTAAACAGCTTCTTCAAGAGTATCAGTTTACCATTTTCCGCTTTGCAACTAATAAATAACTTAGTAAAAGCATTCGAGATTATAAAAATAGTACTTTGTGTTTCCTAAAATGTCACCCAGTACTTTTCACATTAGTGTTGAGTATTATCTATCACGGTTATTACTGTGGTGTTATTCATTTCCTCTCGTCCTTCTACATCAATGATTGGACTCCTCTCTGTCATGACTCTTTGTATAAATATAGACTCAAATATTTATTTCAGTTTGCAATTTATAATTTTACTGTCGTTATTTGTTTTGCTGGCCCAATTATTCCAACTTCAACAGTAAGAGTTTCATGTTTTTCCAGACCACAGTTTTCCAGGCCTTTTTTTCTTTTTCTTTTTCTTTTTTTTTTTTTTTTTTTTTTTTTTTTTTTTTTTTGTCTTTTTCTTGCTTCAGCCCTGGATTCTACCTTTTTTCTAAAGTCTTTTTTATTTGTTGATTTTTAGATTAAAGAGTTGTAACTAGAAACCAGTGATCTGGGCAAGCTGTCAATCAGTTTGGCAGACAGAGTCAGAAATATAAATGACCTGCTAACCAGTACGCTCATTTGGGCACACACACACACACACACACACACACACACACACACACACACACACATTATTAATGGGATACAAAATATAAGTGCATATTTCACTTCACAGATCACAACCATATGAGCAATTGCAAGTTGGCAACACAAGGCTCAGCCTGGCAATCTTATTCTTTATTTTTAATTTTTCTTTTGAGACATATCAACTTCAGTTTTCTAAAATGTAAGTTTGGTTTTAAGTTTAGTAAGCCCAGAAGGTAGTTTCAGAAAAACAAACCTTAACTGACTGAAAAAGAGACTAATTAGAGCAAGGAATTGAGTGGTGTTCTTTTTACCGTTAGCTCTATACTATTCATTCAAAAATGCTTTGTTAAGTATTTTGCCGTAACAACAGAAATTCAGTTTCTCATGGCTTTGGAAGCTGGAAGTCTGAGATGGAAGTTAGCAGGTGAAATGTGACCTAGGAAGGTCCTCTCCAGGGTCTCCATGTGCTGGAGGCAAGGATTCTTCAGAATCTTTTCATGGAAAAACACTTTTCATGAAATTACTATACATTACCAAAAAACGTTACAAAGTTAATGGCCCAGAGGTACAGTTGGGCAATCGAACGTCATTCTGTGGTTCTCACACACAGAAACCCTACGGGATACTCTTGCAGTCCTCACGGCTCCATACTGGCCTCACGTCAGGTCTGCAAAGAGGCTGTGGACTCAAGTTTTCTATTTAATTTTGTCTTGCCAAAAAATTAGCTAACAATTTGATATGAAGTGATCGTGTTCACTTACATCAAATTTGATTCCGAGGGATATGAACCAAAGGAGACATCAGTATATCTGTAAAGCCTAGAATTAATTACAAAATCGATTCTCACCTGTTCCACCAAAGAAAAAATCATGAATATGGAAATTTTTAAGAAAAAATAAATAGTAAAGACTTTTTAAAGGAACAATTGAGATTATGATATTTGCACTACTTAAAAACTGAATTTCTGTGGTCTTTATATGCTCCTGAAACAAAAGGCACACGCAAATATATATTCATATATCTTTAATATGCATATATTAAACAACAATATTTTTATTTTTATGGTATTCAAATGTGAGGTTGGATTGAGGAAGAACTGTCAATTCTAGTTGAAACATGCTAGGAGTTATTTTCACATCTAAAAGTTCACTTCTCACATACTAAAAGAGGAAAAAACTATAGGCTCACCACCCAACCAGGCACATCAGGGAAAGGCAAGTGTATGTCACTACCAATAAAATTACGTATTATCTTCCACTCTTGATATGTTTTAATGCAAAAAATTTACTCAGATTTATGTTTGGTCAATTTTCCCCAGTGATCCCTTTGTGCATATAGTAATCCACACAAAAATGTAATGACACAAATGATAAAAATGTTCAAAGGTCTGTTTCTTTTGCACTGCTCCTTGGGCCTTTTACAGAGCACTCACCAGGCTCTTAGCTATGCCAAGCCTTACCTAGAGAGGGACTTTCCATCCTACAATCATTACCTAATATTTAGGATCTCTGAAATAAGGAATTGGGGATATCTGTCCTACATACAGGGAGAAGCTTTTAGATGTATGCCTTTGAATGTTTTGAGATAATCTTTAATTTGGCCTACCAAAAGATAGTTTTTATAATGCGGGTATCAATGACCGAACACCAAGAATAGAATATGTGCTCATTCACAGCAAGATGCTTTTGGAACAAATGTCATTACTGTGGAGTGCATGTGGTCCCCTTGTGGTCCCCAGGGGTTAAGCTGAAGAGTCGTCTGTAGAATGAGGTGTGCAGTTGGAGAAATACGGTAAAGGGGGGTGTCAGAGGACAGACACCACGGTGGGAGGCAGAGCAGCACAGCTCCAGACAGGGGCTGCTCTCCTGCACAGCCAGAGAGCACAGGTGAACACACGACCCACACGGCCACAGTGCACCATCCAACATCAACTAAAATAAGATTGGATGCAAAAAATCTACCCTCACAATAAACAAAAATAAACAAGAAATAAATCATGCTTCTTCTTGATTATTTATGAGAACACTCTGATTTTGTGGCCTAATTTATTCATTTCAAGCAGTCTCCTTGCTCTTATATAAGTCTTAATTGGCTTCCTTCTTCATTAGTTTTTATGTGCTGTATAATAAGAAGTCATATTTGGGTAATATTTTAAAATTTTCACTAGAAAATACAGCATACATTAATAAAAATGGATATTTTATTGTGTTGTGTCACTGCTCAGCAATTTAGAGCTCTGCTGCATTATTCTGGGAGAGAAGAATCAATATCTTTCTTCTTTTTAAATTTTAATTTTATTTTGTTGAAAATGTATGAACTACAGATTCAATAACATGATGAAAATATATGGCTGGGGGGACAATGACCATCTACATCACTTTCGGCCACTTTTTTCCTCTATTGTACCCCTCACCTATGCCTTTCCCTCACCACTCTCAGCTTTTCTAATAGCCCACAACCCCTCTTCTTTCCTTTTCTCTCGTGTTAAGGTCTTTTCTATGAAATTATTTATGTGAATTTCATAGAAGGGGCACAAGTGGATACTTGTGTTTTGTGTCTGGTCCATTTCACTGAGTAATATTGACTCACAGTGGCTCCACTTTTTCAACTGCTTTCTATCTTTCTTTCTTCATGGCTACATAGCATCCCCCTACATAGATACCACATCTTCTTTAACCATTCCTCTGTTGATGGATGAGTTGGTTGTTTCCAGGATTTAGCTATTATGAATTGTGCCCCTATAAACATGGATATGTTGTGTCTTTATGATAGGCTGACTTTATTACTGTTGAGAACATGTTTAGTAGAGCTTTAGCTGGATAAAATAAGGTTCTTATTCTCATCTGTCTAAGGAATCTCTATTCTGCTTTCTATAATGATTGAACCAGGTTGCAATCCCTCCAACAGTGTAGAAGTGTTTCTTTTTTCCCCAGCCTCACCAACAATTGGTGTTCATTGAGTTCTTAGTATAGGCCATTCTCCATAGGGTGAAAGGGATTCTCACTGTTGTTTTACTTTGCATTTCTCTGAGGGCCAGTGATGCCTACTGCTGTTCACATACTTGTTGGCCATTTGTGCTTCCTCTTCTGAGAAGTTTCTTTTCATTTCAGCTGTCCATTTCCTAATGGGGTCATTTATTTTAGGAGATTTAAATTTTTGAGTTCTTTATATGTTTCAGATATAAATTCTTTCTCTGAGACGTTGCTGGCAAAGATTTCTTCCCATTCTGTGGGTTATCTTTTCATTCCGTTGATTATTTTTCCTGATTGTGCAAAGCTTTTTAGTTTGATGTAGTCCCATTTGCAAATTCTTGTTATTTCTTGTGCAGTTGGCACTATGCTCAGGAAATCCTTCTTGACCTTACGTCTTCCAAGGTTTTACCTATTTTGTCTCCTAGTAAGTTCAGTGCTTCTGTTTTGATATCCAGGTCTTTGATCTATTTTGATATGATTGTAATGTGTGGTGACAGACACAGATCTAATTTCGTTCTCCTGCATGTGGATATACAGTTTTCTTAGCACCATTTGTTGATGATGCTGTCTTTTCTCCAGGGATTATTTTGGCTGGTGTTTTTGTCAAAAATCAGGTGTTTGGTTTTGCTTCAATATTCTCAATTCTGTTCCACTGGGATCCTGTCTGCTCTTGTGCTAGTATCATGTAGATTTAGTCATTGTTGCTTTATAGTATATTTCCAAATCTGGAACTGCTATTCCTCCATCTTTGTCCTTTTTGCTTAGTATCGAGCACTAGGTAGGCAGAAAGAGTCAGTGTAGTTGGCTCTGTTACTTAAGTAGAGAGGGATATTGTATGGACAATAGACCCGGGGAATATGGCTTAACCTGGAGGAGTGTGGCTTAACATGGGTGTGTGTGGCTTAATTTGGAAGGTCGGGCTTGACTTAGAGGAGTATGGCTTAACTTAGGGGAGTGAGGCTTGACCTGGGGGAGTGTGACTTGACATGAGAGAGAGTGGTCTGACCTGAAGGAGTGTGGCTTAGTCTAAGAGTGTGTGGCTTTATCTGGGGCAGTGTGGCTTAACCTAAAGGAGTATGGCTTGACCTGGGGGTGTGGGTGTGTAGCTTAACCTAGGGGAATGTCCCTTGAATTTGGAGACTGTGGCTTGACCTGGAGGAATCAGGTTTGACCTAGAAGGGTACAGCTTGACCTCAGGAGTATTGCTTAAACTAGTAGAATATGGCTTAACCTGGGGCAGTCACTGACCTGAGGGAGTGAGGCTTGTCTGCTGGATTACAGTTTACTCTGGGAGAGTGGGGGTGTAGCTTGACTTGAGAGAATGTGCATTTTCCCCATGCCATGTTCTGTTCTCACCTTTGGCCTCTCCGTCTCAGCTTCTTCACTGCCTCCTTCACGTCTTTGTTTCTCAAGGTGTAGATGAGGGGGTTGAGCATCGGGGTTATGAGTCCATAGAAGAGTGCAAGAAGCTTCCCCTTCAGCTTTGCTGAGCTGCTCTTGGGGGCCATGTATGCATAACTGCTGATGGCAGAACCATAGAACATGACAACAACCAGAAGATGCGATCCACAGGTATTGAAGGCCTTCCTGCGGCCCTCAGATGATGGAATCCTCAAGACTGCTTTGACTATGTTGATGTATGAGAAAATAATTAATCCGGCTGGGATGACTTTTATGACCACCACAGCTGCATACATCTCCACCTCATTGACCCAAGTGTCCACACAAGATAACTTAAGCATAGCTGGCACTTCACAGAAGAAATTCTCCACCCTATGCTGCCCACAGCGGGGAACAAGAAAAGTTAACACAGTCTGCACCAGGGAGTTGCTGAAACCTTCTGTCCAAGCCACTGCTGCCAACAGCTGGCATCGCCGAGAATGCATGATTGCTGTGTAGTGGAGAGGCTGGCAGACAGCCACGTAGCGGTCAAAAGCCATCACCGAGAGGAGCACACACTCAGTAGACCCTAGAGCCAGGAAGGTGAAAAGCTGAGCTACGCAACCTGTGAAGCTGACGGTCCTGTGATGGCTCCGCATGTGTGTCAGCATCTGGGGCACTGTGGAAGTGGTGTAGCAGAGGTCCAGAAAAGAGAGATGTGCCAGGAAGAAATACATGGGTGTGTGGAGCTTGGGGTCCAGGCGGGACAAGGTGATGATGGCTGAATTCCCAAGGAGGGTCATTATGTAAAACAAAGAGATGACCACAAAAAGAACCATCTCCAACCTGGGCCAGTCAGAGAAGCCTACTAGAACAAAGTCATCCGTGTGATGTAAAGTGGCATTGAAGCTGCTCATTGCTGTGGCTCCACATGGGAGAAGAACCCGCGCTTGGGTTTATAATCCCGGTTATCTTGGGCTTACTCACTACAGTTGGCTTATGAACCTGGGTACAAAAGCGAAACGGGTAGGAAATGCAAAAGCAATAGAATTATTAATGTACTTCCACTTATCACCCCATTAATAAAATAGCATTAATGGCTAAGTATCTGGTTTATTTTAGCAACCATATTATAAATCACAAGTTCAATAAATAAACTGGTTTAATCAGTGTAAAATATTAAGGATATGATATAAGATATTTGTTATGAAAATGTATTAGATCTGTTAACATTAAAGAAAATGAAAATTCCATTGGAATTTAAGTCTAATTTTCTCAATATACTTTTTAACTTCCTTCTTCTGATTGCATGCATTTTCTTATGGCTTTTGAGTAAGTTTCAATTATGGAAGATGGAAATTGTCACCCATGAGAGGTAATACCAGCTAGTGAAATTCTCATTCATTCCTACGTAGTGTCGTTAAGTCAATCTGGATAAAACTTCAAAGATCCAAGGCAATATGCTCTATGGGATTAATTTATGATGGTAATTAGCCAAGAAATGCTCAGCATGTGTTAGCATGACTAAAACTAATGTATAAAATGTTTCAGTTATCTTGTTTCTGTCAAAACAAATTTATGTTTATATAAACATATGAATTTAGGGTGTGGAGGAGTAGCACAGAGGTTAGCATGGTGGTGCATGCCTGCAATCTGAAAACTTGGGCGGTTGGGGCAGAACGGTTGCCGTGAGGCTGCTGTGGGCTACATGGTGAAGTCAGGACCAGCCTGACCTACATAGTGATACCATGTTTCATTAGCATAAATAAATAAAATAATAAATACTTATGTAAAAATGAATTTTGAAAGCAATTTTTTCCCTAGATGGGCTCACTCAACTCCCACATCTGCAAGTAAAAAAATGCTCAAATCAGACTTTCCTATAATTAAGCTTCATTGTCATGTAGCTTGTATTCTGGGGAAGTATGATCACTCACTGGGTTCATATCTCAAAGAGAGGAAAGCAGTGAAAAATAATTTTAAATTTTCTATTTTTTCTTATAGATGTGACAATTACTAAATATATGATCACATATATAATCGCATCCTTTTTGTCTATTATCTGTGTACTTTACTTTTTTGCATGATGTACATATACACATTATGCATACATACCATATATATTTATTAAATGAATTGGCCTTATTCGAACTGTGAACTCTGCACAATGTATTACATAAAATAATTATTACTATAAAAGAGAAATTGTCACTATTACTATCTATAAACTGATTCTTAGTGAAGTACTTTCATAAGCCATTAACACCCAACATTTAATTTAACTTTAAACATTTTATTTTTTCAAGATAAATTTATGTATAATTCTATTTAGTTGGCATATATTAACTATGGAAAATAATTAACTTTATGTAACACACTTATACATGTAAAAATCACATTTTAACTATAGCTACAATCCTGTCTACCATTTACTCTCTTCCCTTCCTTCCGGTCCCTGTCTTATCCTACAACAGTAACCCTTATATTTTCATCTGGTTTTGTGGATTCTATATACACGAGAGAAACATACAAATCCTGTCTTTCTGAGTTTGTCTTATTTCATTCAACATGATGTCTCCAGTACTACGTAATTTTATGAACGTGATATGCTTTCATTCTTTTTAATTTCTGAATAATATTTATAAGCATATATATATACACCACTTTATATTCACTATTATATATACAACATTTTAAATAAAATTATTACATGTAATATTTTATTACATGTTATATATTGCATTATATATTACATAATATTCCTATACAATATGTAACATTCCATTACACATACATGTTATATATGTATATGTACATAAAATATTTTCTTTATTCCTTCAGCTATGAGTGGCATCTGGGCGGAGTCCACAGTGTCTCAGGAACATGGAGCGCAGGTGGTGCCCCACCCAGCAGGCTGCACACTAGGAGCGATACAGCTGGATTCTGGCAGGTCCATTTTCAGTTGTCTGAGGAACCACCACAGATTTCCTTACGTCTGTACTAATTTACATTTCCACCAACAGCATATCACATTTTCTTTTCCCTACTTCCTTACCAGCATCCACCTGTCTGTCTGTCTGTCTACCTGTCTGTATTATCTCTCTATTAGTGTTAATGACATCTTATTGGGGTGAGATAACATTTTACTGTAGTTTTGATTTGCATGGCTAAAGACATTGCATATACTAATTATTTTTTGGTACTTCTTTTGGGAACTTTCCACTTGTATCTCTTTTCTTCATCAGTTATTGCAGAACTTTGAACAATGTTAAATGGATTCAATTTATTTTGCAGTGTCATACTTTAAGTGGCATATGCAATCGTGTGCATGTATTGCCTCCAAAGTCATTTTGAGGTGCATACGCATTGTGGCATGACTACATCTAGCTAATTCCCATGTACATTACCTTGAGTCATTGGCAATTTGTTGTGTGAACAATTGACATCCACTGTTTGCAATTTTTAAGGAAAAAGAATATTTGCATTACCTATAGCCACCACACGATGCAATTGTTCTCTTGACCTTACTCCTCCATCTCCCACAGAACACCGTCTCCCCGCCCTCTTCCTCATCTGCCTCAGACCCTAGTAACCACAGCTCTATTCTGAAAGTCGAAGACGTCAGCATTTCAGATTTCACCTAGTTGTTAGGTGTGAGGGCGGATGTACACAACTTCAGTGATCATTTCTATATTATTAAAAAGGTCACCGAATTTCAGAAAGGCTAAATGACTTGCCGGACAGTCCTGGGGGTAATAAGAGGCAGAGCGAGACTCGGACTCCTGATCAGCTTCAGCTGAAACTCTGAGCATCGGCAGCTATTGTTCACAACCGTCAGCACTCATGACTTCATCTGTGCTATGCGAATAACTAAACACTAAGGTTTGTTTCTAACTTTGCGTGCCACCTGATACAGACAAGATCTGTCATCTGCACTAACTCACCTGCCTGGAGTTTCAGTCACTCTTTAAACTTAGAGCGAAGGGCAGAGGGGAACTTGGCCAACAAGAGGAAATGGTAAGGTAAGCTAGAAGTCCAAACACTGGAAAGAGGAAAATATCTCGACACAATATGCATTTCTATTTTGAAATTCAACTATGAAAAGTCCTGTTTAACATCATAAAGTGAAAAATTAGTAAATAAAATTACCATAAGATTACACCAAAAATAAATCTTTTATGCAAAATGTTTTAAACATTACCAAAAATTAAAAGAAAAATGGTACTATTTTAAAATAATATAATTTCATAACAAAGCTTATCCAGAAAGATACATTCAAGATTTTATATCTTATGCGCATAAATATTTATATGCTGGGATATGCAGCATAAGTATGTTTATATTATTAAGAACCTGGAATAAATAAACACTCAGCATAGAGAATTGCTAAATATCTAAATAAACATATATACATGTATATATATTTTTTGTTTGTTTGTTTGTTTTTGTTTTTGAGATAAGGTCTCACTCCACAGTCTGGTCCTGAACTCCGCATAGTCCACGGTGGCCTCAAACTCACAGCAGTCCTCCAGCCTCAGCCTCCTGAGTGCTGGGATTACAGCAAGCCACCAGGCCCAGTTTATTTACTCATCTTTTGATCAGAATAATTGTAGTCAACATTGAAATGTGAAATATCTTTTCATGATCCTCATAAAATCAAGCATGATATAAAAAACAAAGAATTTTCTATATTGCAAAAATATTCGTCACAGAACAAAATTATAATTTGAGTTGTGTCTGGCCTGAGATTCTATCCATCCATCCCCTGTGCCAGAGCCTTCCAGAGGCATCTAGGACTGGGCCTTTGCTGAGCCCTTCTTTCCTGCACACCAGAGACAGCCAGAGACAGCAGAACAATGAGGAAATGTGGTAATAAATCTTCTACAAAAAGACCTGACACCCCAGAAAATGATTCCAGGGATCCTAAAATTGCAGAATCCAAAGATGAAAAAGACAAAAAATGATAACATCTGGATCCAGAAATACATTGAATTAAAGCAGGAAATGAAACAGATAGGGCTAGAGCTATGCAATCACATAGCTAAGCTATCCGCAAGCATTGAAAAGAAATTAGAATAGAAAAAAGAATATATAAACTCGAAGACAATGAAAGCAATACAAGAATCAGAGAATACATCAAAGACGTAAAAACAAAAAAATGAATGCAGATATTCAGGAAGTGAAAAACACACAGGAAATAATAAACAACCATCTTGAACATTTTCAGAATAGACTATCAGACCTAGAAGACAAAATGGTGGAGCAGGAACAGAAAGGACATAAGGAATACAAAGTAAAGAAAGAAAGTGAATCATCACAACGGCTGATAGATGACTCCAAGAGAAACAACCTCAGAATTATGGGAGTCCAAGAGAAGACCGAGGACAAAACAAAAGGCTTAAAAGTCATGTTTAATGAAATTATGGAAGAAAATTTCCCAAATCTAAGAAAAGAAATGAACATGGAACTACTGCAGGCTTATAGAACACCAAACAATGTTGATCAGAAGAGATCCTATCACGACAAAACATAATTAAAGTACTAGAAACCCAACACAAAGAGAAAATACTAAAAGCTGTAAGAGAAAAACAAAAGGGGACTTACAAGATGAGCCCATCAGGATAACTGCAGACTTCTCAACACAGACTCTAAAAGCCAGGAGATCATGAAGTGATGCCATCCAGGAACTAAAAGAACACAAATGTCAACTAAGACTGCTATATCTACAGAACTATCTTTTCAATTAGGGGGAGAAATTAAGACTTTCCATGATATAGAAAGCTTAAAAAAATTTGTAGCCACTAAACCAGCACTGCAGAGAATTCTTAAAGGAAACATAGAAAGCAAAATTGAGGCCAATGACACTATTGACCCCAGAGAAAAAGAGACAACAGCTACAGCAGAATGAGCTGATAAAAAATTAATGCTAGTAAACAATGCTGAAAAACTACAACAATAGCAGAACATACCAAACATACTTCAGTAATTATTCGAAATGTGAATGGTACCAACTCACCTATTAAAAAACATAGACTGGCTGACTGGATCAAAAAACAGAAAACCATGATTTGCTGCCTGCAAGAGACACACTTCACCCACAAGAAAACTCAAAGACTGAAAATAAAAGGATAGAATTCAATATTTCATGTGACAGATCCAAGAAAACAAGCAGGGGTAGCTATATTAGTTTCAGAATCATCAGATTTCAAAACAAAACAGGTGAAGAGAGACAAAGATGGCCACTACATACTGGTTAAAGGAACAATACAACTAGAAGAACTCACAATTATCAACATATATGCTCCCAACTCTAAAGCACCCAACTATGTAAACCAAAAACTATTAGAGCTGAAAGGACACAGAGGCCCCAATAAAATTATAGTAGGGGACTTTAATACTCCACTATCACAGATAGATAGATCAACCAGGCAGAACATCCACAAAGATACACAACTGCTGAGCAACACTATAGAAAACTTGGGCATAACAGATGTTTACAGTTTTCCACCCAACATCAATTGATCACACGTTCTTCTCAGCAGCACATGAAATGTTTTCTAAAATAGACCATGTTCTAGGCCATAAGTCATTCTTAAATAAATACAAAAGGATAGAAATAATTCCTTGTATACTCTCAGACCATAGTTGAATAAAACCAGAATTTAACAGCAACAGAAACAGAAGAAAATACACAAATACATGGAGACTTAGCAACTTACTATTGACCAAACAGTGGATCACAGAAGAAATAAGAGAAGAAATCAAAAGCTTCATAGAGTTAAAGGATGATTGAAGTACATAATATCAAAATCTATTGGACACAATGAAAGCAATACTTAAAGGGAAATTCATAGCCATACATGCACACATCAAAAGAACAGAATAGTCACAAATAAACACTTTAATGATTCACTGTAAAGACCTAGAGAAACAAGAACAACTTAACCCAAAAAAGCAGTAGAAGAGAAGAAATTATAAAGATCAGATCTGAAGTTAATGTAATTGAAATTAAAAAGACAACAAAAAGATTAATGAATCAAAAGCTTGTTCTTTGAAAGAAGAAACAAGATAGACAAATGTCTGGCTAACCTCACCAAGAGAAGGAAAGAAAAAGCACAGATTAGCACACTTAGAAATGAAAAGGGTGAAATTACAACAGACTCTGCACAAATTCAGAATACTATGAGAAATTATTTTGAGTACCTTTATTCCAACAAGTTAGAGAACTGGGAAGAAATGGATGACTTCCTAGATACATGCAAAATACAAAAATTGAATGAAGAAGATATAAAAATCTTGAACAACCCCATTACACAGACAGAAGTTGAAGCAGCAATAAAAGCTTTACCTACAAATAAAAGTCCAGGACCAGAGGGATTCACAGCGGAATTTTTCAGTACTTCAAGGAAGAACTAACTCCAATTCTTCTCGAACTGTTTCATGAAGCAGAAAGAGAAGGAACACTACCAAACTCATTTCTGGAGGCTAGCATCACCCTAGTTCCAAAACCAGACAAAGACTTAACTAGGAAGGAAAGTTATAGACCAATATCCTTAATGAATATAAATGCAAAAATACTTAATGTGATTCTGGCAAATAGAATCCAACAAGTCATCAGAGAGATCATACACCATGATCAAGTGGGCTTCATTCCTGAGATGCAAGGCTGGTTCAACATACATAAATCAATCAATGTAATACACCACGTCACCAAAAGCAAAAATGAAAACCACATGATCGTCTCTATTGATACAGAAATGATTATTATTAGGGCATTGTGACCTATTTTTCAAAAAATTTCCTAGAGGTGCAGCGTTCTTTTATAATGAACAAGCCTTCTACATGAGAACACCCCACCAAGGACCCTCAGAGCCCTCCTTGTTGGGTTCTTGTTCCCATGGTGTTCCTTCTGCTATGCTGTGCGTCTGGTGTCATGAGCCAACCTCTTTTCTCCGGGTCCGTGGTGAGGTCGCTGAGATGGAGACCCAGAGGCTCTGTTTCTCAGGCTAGCTTAAATAACTGTCAAGTAGAGGTTGTTATTAAGATCCAGACATGGAAGCAGAGAGGATTTCAAATCTCATTGTGGTATTTTGCAATAATTATCTTTCTTTGATGGCTAAAAGTGCTTTAGTCATCAATTTTTTGATTATTCATATTTATAGTGCAAATACACATAACTATTTGACAAGCAGCCAGAAACAAATTGAAGTTTTAATTTCTTTGGGTTAATATGTTATCTTCCAGAAATGTTTGCTTTTTCTTTGTGTACATTGTTCACTGTTTATACTGAAACTTTCTAAATCTAAGTAAGTAGTAATGGCATATGGAAACAGGATACAAAGTGCAAAGGCTATTGTAGTCAGGGGTCAAGCTGGTGCAGAGCCTGCAAGGGACCCTAGGGCACAGATTACGTAAATAAAAACCAGTCTCTCAGAGCAGACATCACTTAGGATATTTTTCACCAGTACTAAGCTAAGGGAAAACTAAGGGGAAAAAACCAAAACAGAGAGAGAGAGAGAGAGAGAGAGAGAGAGATTTCCTGACCTTAATGTTGTTTACTGAGAAGAATAAACTTTAAGAATGTCTTTTATTGTAAGTGAGATATATTTCAAAGCCTGATCATCATCTAGGAAGTTCAAGCTAGATGAACATTTGGAAAATAATTTTGACATCCATCTTTAAAACAAATACTTCATATCAGTTAGTCAAAAGCATTTTTCTGATGCTATTTTTCATATTTAAAAAAGTCTTTTTTAATAGAAAAAGACATAACTGTGAACTACGTGCATAATCAAGTTGCTTTTAGAAGCAAGGGTCTGTGTGTCCCTTTGTGTATTTCCTTTCTTAGGCAGTAACAAAATCACAGAAACACTCACAGACTGCATGTCAGCAAGGTTTTTATACTTTTGTGTTGTCAGGGTGAATTTATCCATCCCTTAAATCTACCGGTAACTTTTCAAGATTAAAAGTTAAGATTTATAGAAGAGATGAAGGTCTCTAATAAATAGTAACCCATATCCTTGATTATTCAAGTCATTTCTCAGACCTCTAAGTTGGTTTCTCACCAAAGTTGTAGTGATTTTCAGGAAAAGACCACTTCCTGCTTTCGAGGAATTACACAGCATTATTTTCCTCATCTGTCAGTTGACTATTCTCTTAATCAACAATTTTAAATTGGGCACGGTAGTACAGACCTTTCATTCAGCATGGCGGGAGGCTGAGGCAGGAGGATTACAAGTTTGAGTCCAATCTGAGATACTTAGCAAATTATCAAGATCTTGTCTCAAAATCAAAAATAAAAGTGGGCTTGAGATGCTGCTCAGATCATAGGTGCTCTCTCAATCCGTAGTATCATGCTTTCAAAAATTATAAAATACATTACAGTAAATTCTATACTTTTGTGATTCAAATTTTAAGAATTGTATTTTTATTGTAAATTAAGATTTTTAAAACAAATGATTTATAATTTCCATGTGGTGACTGCTTTCCTACCCTTGCTGCAGTCTTACTCTCCATAAAACAAGCTCCTTCATTGTCAAAATCGGTTCTCTAAGCCCTATTTTCTGGCCTAGAGAAGAGAAAAATTAAAAAATAAAAATCACTAAAAAGGACATCATGTCTTGTAAAGCTGAAAACTCTCGCGAGGTGCAACTGTGTCTTTACCTCTTGGCTTTGCTCCATTTCCCTGGGCTGAGGTGGTGGTCTCCTCCGTGGTTCTGCCTGGGCCTAACCTTTTGTACTGAAACCTCATCAAAATACTGATTCTACTTGTCTTTTATATTTGAAAGAATACAAGGGCATCTGTAATTCCTGGTTCTTGAGCATTTGCATAATAGAGTGACTTCACAATGGGGTATGCTAGAAATTTTGGCCTCGGGGAACCAATCCCCTGGTTACAATTAAGGAGAACTCATGAAAATAGGAAGCTGGGCCATGGGGGACATATGAAGAATAGCGCCATGAACTACTTACATGACTAATACATTCTACATAACTTTTCCATTTGGCTTTTCTTCCTGTAAAATGAATCCTGAATTTTAGATCTACCTCTTCTTTGATTATCTTCTGTATTATGTGGGCACCAAGCCAACTTCCAGTTTCAAGGAAAATGTCAAGTCCAATTATATCATTTTTAAGCTATTTGATTTAGATTTTTTTCCATAAAGTCAATGTTTCTTAAGGAGTTTTATTGACAATTGTGACAAAAAATTTATTCTCTGAGATTAATTGTCTCTCAGTGGAACTATATGTCTATCTTCTAAAAAGTTTATTAGTGCTAGGTAATTTTACAAAATATTATGTTTCAATGTGGTATTTTATACGTGGCTATAACACACTTTGATCATTCTCCTGTGTGTATTCCCCACCTTTCCTTATGCCCTGACCTGTTCTTTTCTTCCCTCATAACAGCCTCCATTTTCCTACATTGAATTTAAACACATAGTCCCCTCAGACAGAAGTGTACTAAACTCAAGAGTCTTGGTACTAACATAGAGTTTTTCACGTTTTTCTAGACATCTTGTTTTACAGCTTCACCTGAATTGTGTGGTTTAATTTTTCTCCAAAGCTTCATCAATAGAGTATGTTTTCAGTTATTTTTCCCCTACCTTGTCAGAGGATAAACAGGTGATAGTGTCATTGCACGTAGCACTGTGTGATGCTGAATGAACTTATTACCCTTTGCTGTAACGGTCAAGATCATTGGCTCAATGCGTTCTGTACTCGTGTTTGAAAATGTCACTGTGCACTTCAGGGTAGATCTTTAAACCTGTCTTCTTGACTTATAAAAGTTTTTTTTGGAACTTAATTCTTTTCTAAAATTTGGTAAATGAAAGTAGCTTTTTGTTATTTATGGTTTGGTTTTACTTAATATATTTATGGCATGGAATAAAAAATACATACAAAACTATAAAATATAAATGCAAAACTGAATTTTTAGTAGGTAAAAATCTATAAGAAGCACGTAATCAAGAGATAGTCACTGTCCTGGCCAGTGACACCTTCCCCCACCGGCCATGTGGGCCTTACATGTCTTCAATAATAAGCTTTATGAACTTACTTTTAAAATATGGATAATTGGATTCATGAAATACAGATACTTTGTTGTCTGCTTTTTTCCTTCACCATTGTGTCTGTGAGATTCATATATGTTTTACATACTCATTATTCCCCTTATCATTTACGAGTATAACAAAATTATTTTTATCCTGATATTTGTCTTGTGTTACTGAGAGTGTCACACAGAACTTTGATGTGTAAATCCTTTGACATGCCTTTCAGTGAGGGAAGGTGCACCTCTTTTTGGATCTGTGTCTAAATGTGAAATTTCTGGCCTAATGTACATAGACTATACTCAGTTTTAATGGAAACAGCTTTCATGTTGGTTGAGATTGTGTACACTCAGCCAGCAGACACGGACTTTTCACTTGGTAAGTAAGAGAGGTCTCATTATGGTTTAAATTTCATATACCATGTGACCAGTAGAGTGAAACACTTTCCAAATCAGCTACTTGCATGTACTTCTTTTGAAATTTCTGTTTGTCTTTTATATATTTTATTTTATTTTTTGTTTCACCTTATTGATCCTCGGAACACTTTAAAATTCTGGGTATGAACACTTACAAGATAAATACATTCTAATAATATTCCACTCATTGGATTAGTTTTCTACTCTTTTAATACCATTTTCCTAACTTCAGGGCACATTTAAAAACTATAAATATGTAGAGAACAGAGTAGTAGACCTGATATATGCATTTTGCCATTTCCAATGATATTCAACACATAACCCACATTTTCTTATCTAGACTTCCTATTACACTCACAATCATTCTTTTAAAACAAGCTTCAAACTTTATTTCATTTTTATACATTTCAATATTTATCTTTAAAATATAATAATTTGTGGTTCTAGGGATAAAATTCTGAGCCTCACCCATGCTAGGCAAGTGATCTACCACAAAGCCACAACCCCAGCTCTTTTCACTTTATTTTTTGACACAAGGTCTCACTATATTGTCCAGGTGGGCCTTAAAGCTGTGATCCTCCTTCTTCAGCATTTCAAATCCCTGAAATTACAAGTATTCTTGTAACATGTGCCACTGCATGTGACCAAATAATAACATATTTTAAAAACAACCTTCTACAAAGTGAAAAATTAGAAATAAGTTTACTGTTCATGTTTTGTTTTGTATCAAATTAAGTTCTTAAATATAATTTCCAATTTGTCACAATTTTTATTTTTGATTGGTGCTATTAATGTCTGGCTTGTAGTATCACTCAATACCACAAGGCTGCAAGAGTATATTCTTTTACTTAAGAGATATATTATTTTCATATTTGAATATATAATCTATTAATTGTGAATTTTGTACCTTATGTGTGATATGGTAAATATTCATTTTAATCCTTTCTCTACCACACTGCTTGTATTCTTTAACATAAACCATAAATTTTCACAACATAATTATGAATCTGTGTTTTTAAAATAAATTTAATGAAAGGTTTATATAGTCAAATTTTAGTCCAAAGTAAGAAATATATTTCATTTTACATCCTAGTATTCAGCTGTACACCCCTGAAAAGTTGAAACAAAAAGTACCAAGCTTAAGAAGTCTGATACTCTCTATTTTATTTTTAAAAGTTTATTTTTATTAATTTATGTATACTTGAATTCTAAATTCTGTAACACATTAGAGACACGGGGTTTGGAGAATCAATGGGCATCTATGCCTGCCCCTTTCTCAGGGTTCATGCCTTTTCTTGCTGACCATTGCCCCTCTTTCTACCATATCACTCATACTGGGCACTTTGTATGCCATTATTTTTGCATATTTCATAAGGGGGACACCTGTCTATAGTCAGTCTTTTGTGTTTGGTCCATTTCATAGAGTTCCCTTTCTGTTCATGAGCTTCATATCTGTCTTCATGGCTGCATAGTATTCCATTGCGTATAGGTACCACATCTTCTTTAACCATTCCTGTATGCATGCAGGTATGTTGTTTCCAGGATTTGGCTATTTTAAATTGTGCTGCTATAAACATGGATACATATGTGTCTTTTTAGTATGTTGACTTTATTTCTTTTGGGAACATACCCAACAGAGCAGTAGCTGGATCAAATGGAATTTCTCTTTTCAGCTTTCTCATGAATTTCCAGAGTGTTTTTCCATAATGGCTAGAACAGATGGTTCTTATTTGCATTTCTCTGATGAGCAGTGATGAGGAACGCTTCCTCACGTGCTTGTTGGCCTTTCGCACATCTTCTGTGGAGCTTCTTTTCATTTCAGCTGCCCAATTCTTGATGAGGTCATTTGTTGTAGGTGAATCTCTGCTATTGTAGTTGTTATTCGGATTTTATATCTTGGTAAAAATACTACCTACTTCATGACAGTCATCAGCAATATAGCTTCAGATAAGTCTGATATCTAGTAGTACATACTCTAGCTTAAATTTCATTTTTTGAATTTGCCTCACCTAATTGTAGTTCTTTGAATTTATGTCTGAATTTTAAGATCAGTCTAATTTTTAAAAATTACTGGAAATTTTATTATTGATCTTTACAAATTTTCTATTTCTTTTTAATTCAATCCTAAGTTGTCAGGAAAATGTGTGTTTTTTTTCTAAGAGTATTCAGGTTGCTGGAGTATATTATGTATTATCATATTTGATAGTCCTTTGTATTTCTGTGGTGTCAATTATAATGTCTCCTTTTCATCTCTGATTTTATGTACTTGATGCTTCTTTTTTTTTCTTTTTGGGTAATCAGTTGTCTTTCTTTCTTTCTTTCTTTCTTAAGTCTCACTCTGTGATCCAGACAGGTTCTGAGCTCACTATGTAACCCAACATGCACTCAAACTCCTGCCCATCTTCTTCCTTAAGCTTCCTGAATGCTGGGATTAGAGGTGTGTGCCCCCACTTCCAGCTTATGTGGTCCTGGAGAACTGAACTCAGGGCCTTGTGCTTGCTAAACAAGTGCTCTGACTGCTATGCTATGCTTGCTGCTCTGTTGATTTTGCTTCTGATCTTTTAAAGAAGAAACCTCTATTTCATTTATATTTGGCATTATTTTACTTTCAATTTTACTTATTTCTGTTTTGATATTTGTTATTTCTTTAAGTAATTTTGGCTTTTATTTTTGGTGTTTTTATGTTGGTATACTGATATAGAGTTATTCCATATTCTTTATCAGTATATGATGAATTTTTGTCTTTTTTAAAGAAGTTTTTATTATAAAGTCCAATTTTTTCTGGTTAAGTATGAATGGTCCTACTCTCGTTTTCACTTGCAGAGTAGACTTTTTCATATTTCCACCTTTAGTGGATACATATCCTTGCAGGTGAAGGGATTGTCTTGTAGGCAGCATATTGTTGGGTCCTCTATTTTATACCTTTAACAATTTCATGATTTTTTAAAAATCAGAGTAAATAACCCCTTTAATTCAAGGTTGTTATTGATAGATAAGGAGCTTTTGCTGTTTTGGGTTGTTTTGGAGATCCTATTTTTCTTTCTTCCTCTCTTATTATTTTCTTTAGTGCAATTAATCTCTTCCCCCGTTTTTTATTTTAGATGTCACGATTTATATCTTTTATATTAAACGTATCCTGTTAAATTATTATTTTGCTACTTTTTTCTTTAAGCAAATTACAAATCAGATTAATACCCCACTTTAGGTTATTTGAGGTTTTGAATTTGACTATGGACTTATTTTTACCAATTTTGTATATTCAGATATGTCTGGATAATTAGTGTGCTTTTCTTTCAACTTGAAAAGACACCCTCTCCCATTTCTTTCAGTGTAGTTATGGTTGTGATGATTTCCAGCTCTAGCTAAGACACTCCCTGAGGGCATCAGTCCTTGCTCTGGGATTTGTCCTCCCCACGACCTTCAAGGGGATCAGACACCCTGCTGCTTGCTGTTACAAACCCCTAGGCTCTGAGAACAGATTGTCTCCTGGGACCTGGGATGCTTTGGTGAGCATATTCTCCTAGCTACACCACATACTTCTGGCACACTCAGGCTTCTCCTCCCAGTGAGGAGAATCTTAGATGTGGTCAGGTGGCCTTCCCTCTGGATGCAGCAGGTTAGAACCCAGGATTAGGCAGCCATGGTTCCAGAGTTTCAAGGAGACCCAGTTAACAACCAAGTTATCTTGCCATGATGAGGAACAGTTGAGAGAAAATATCCAGGGCCCGAGGACCCACAGGAAGGCCACGGGGAGAGCGGCTGAGGAATCTCGCATAAGCACCAGGTAAGAGCATGGGGAGAAGTGTGTAATCAGGACAAAAAAGAATTCTCCACTTTTTTCACAGGGCTGACTTCTGAATATGGAGAGCTAAATTTACCACAGCCCCTAAAGGACCTTAGTTCCTACCTCTTCATAAAAAGAAAATTAAACCATAAAATCCTTACCTTTTCTTTGCTTGCCTATGCTATGTTATTTTTGTTGTTGTTTCTTATGTCAATTTTTTTCTAAACTTTTTCTGATAGATGCTGAAAGATGGTTCTTGTAAGAATATTGCCCAGGCCTGTAGATAAAGTTCAGGACTAGAATTCAACCCCCAGCTTCCCCTCGTCATTAAACGGTCCCACAAACATATGACATCCCCAAACTGCCACTCAATTCTATTTATTGCACTGTGTCACAAAAGGCAACAAGTCTATGAAAGAAAATTACATACGAATCAAAAGTTCCCTTGGGTCCATACTTCTCATAAAAGGATTCTGACAATTTAAAAGTTTTAAAAAATCACATTGGGATATGTCCATCAATCTCAAATGGCAGTGACATCTCAGTGAAAAGTGTCTTTAAAATTTACAGTGTGACTAGTGCTACTTTTGAATTCAGCTGTAGCTTTCAAGAAAGTTCTCAGCTGATAATCTGTTAAATGGTGACCCTGGATAGTTTCTGACTTGTAGAAAGTACTCCAGGTTCATGCGCCAGCTGGTTACTGAATATTTACATCATCAGTCCACAAAGAATAAAGAGGTCTGAGCAGTTTGAAGTCATTGCAGCCACTGTACTTTCCTAAAATTGCTGCTGAAATCCAGCCAATAGCAACTCCTGAGGTGCTCTATCGCATTACGAGACCCACAGAGGACTCTGAAGATTGCTCTGCTGTCTTCCTGGACCAATGCTACTTGGGAAGAAGCATTGACCATGAGAAGACAGGGGGAGGAGAATGTGGCAACTTGGAGGAGACAAGGAATTATAAGAAAAAGAGACATGTAAGTAGTGGATTGGTATGCACAGTCGTAATAACTACATCACAAAAGGAAGTACTAATCTTCCCACTGAAAGAGTAAAAATCCCCAGGAGAAAAAGAACCCCCTGAATCATAAATATTTTTGATATCTACTTCATTCCTAAAAAATGACGCGACTACTGATGGCTATATTTTGAGCGACAAAATCAGTTCGATGGGTTTACAAAACATCCAAAATCCTCTAAACTGGAGAATTAAAACTATGTAGTAATTATAAGAGATAGTTGGAGCTTAAGTACTAGGTCAGTTCCGGTCTTAAGGAGAGAGCTGGTGTGGCCCCCTTGGCCTCTTGCCCAGCCTCCTGCATGGGACTTACTCTCTACTCTCTGCTCCACGGGGACATTTCTCTCTGTTCTGCTTCACACTGGTCTCTCTTTTGTCCCTTCTAGATTTTTATCTTTCTTCTCTTAAAACTTACTCGTTTAAATTAAATCACATTCATACAACTGTTTTCTTTTGGGATGGAGAGAGCAGGAAATCAGTCCCCCCACCGAGACAAATTACATCCAAATCTGCCACATTTGGGAAAAACACAGGGGTCAGCACACTGGAATGCAATGGATGAACCTTTCTCTGGAAACTGCCTTGGCAATTAGGGCGTCTCGCCTGCCAGGTGAGCGTTCACACATCTTTAAAATGCACTCTAACACTCTTCCTTTTGGGTTCTGGCTTCGTCATATCATAAATGCCCAGAAGTTGGTTCTCACACACAAGTGTGCATTTTTGTTGCTACCTCTTTATTTTACTCTTCAAGTAGAAGTAAGCTGTGACTCCAAGTGAGCAAACCAGGTCAAGGTTTTCCTGTACGTATACCTAACTGAGGCTCAATACACTTCACCATACCTAGACACTTGAATCACTTAACATTTTTGATATTCTCTCTCTTGCTTTTCACCAATATACAAAGTTACTGAGCTTATAATTATTATCTTTTCTATCATCACATGGAAGAGATCTGTGAGTCCTCTGGAACTTGGCTAGGATTTTTTTTTCTGTTGCTATTTACTCAAATGGCATCCTAGGATGACTCAATTGCAAAGAAGTATTTTTTCTTATAAAAACTTAAGTGAAATATCTGGATGAAGTGTAAAGTTTCGTATACTTTCTTTTGATAACTTTTTACCATGGAAAATTTTCAAACTTACAGGACAATTACAAACCAGTCATACAAAGACTCCCCTTCAGGCTTCACACAGCCTGAGCACCAGCAGATATCCCTCCACACACAGCTTGTTCTATCATCACATCTGTCTATCACCAACCTATCCACTTGTTTAACCACTTTCGGCTATCCTTCACTTTTCTGGATCATCTTAAAGTTAGAGATGTCGTATTATCTCATTGGTTAAAACTTAGATTTTTATTTAAAAATATTTTAAACAAACTTAAATATAAACATTTCAAATAAACTTAAGTATAAATGTTTTAAATAAACTCTGTGTATGTACCAAAATCAGAAAATTTAATATGAATGTAATTTTAATATCTGATCAATTGTCTATATTCAGATTTTGTCAACTATGGTAACCTTTTTCCTAGTAGCAAGTTATCAAGTGAGCGAACACAGCCTTAAATCCTGTGTCTCACTGGGCCCCTTTAGCTTAGGCCACGTGCTCGGTGTTTGTTGCTTTTATTGGCTTTGTCGTTTGGAAACGTGCGCGGGCAGAATGGGGTTCCTGTTTGAGTTTCCCTGATGCTTCCTCAGCACAAAGACTGGGAAGTCCAGGTTTGAGTTTGGTAAACCTTATACTTCTATCTTTGCAATTGTTGAAGCATTTCACTTTTTTGAACTCAGGCAATTTCCTTTTCTTAGGTAACAGGAAGTGGATGATGATGGAAAGCGTCAATGCGACTTCTGAAGCCTACTTCATCCTGCTGGGCTTCTCCAAGTGGCCCCACCTGGAGACCATTCTCTTCACGGTGATCCTGGTCTTCTACTTGATGACACTGACGGGCAACCTGTTCATCATCGTCCTGTCTCACCTGGACCCCAGGCTGCACACCCCCATGTACTTCTTCCTCTCCAACCTCTCCTTTCTGGATCTCTGCTACACCACCAGCTCCATCCCCCAGCTGC
>PVKB01006803.1:0-51318 GCA_004027205.1 Ctenodactylus gundi
TGAGTCTTGTGTATCCTAAGCAAGCAATCTACTTACTACAGGGTTGTAGCTCTGGTTTGGGTTTTTTTTTTTTTATTTTAGGTATGAAAGTTTTTTGATTTTTTTGTTTTGTTTTGTTTTTGAGACAGGACCTTTCTCTGGCTGGTCCTGAGTTCACTGTGTAGCCTAGACTTGCCTGGAATACACAACAATCCTTCTGCCTCAGCTCCTTGTGTGATGGGATTACAATGCATGGACCACCATGCCTGTTTTATGTGGTGCTGGGGAATTGAACCCAGTTATACTTGCTGGTAAGCACTGTAAACTATCCTCCCAGCCCAAGCTTTAACTTTTTTTTTTTTTTTTTTTTTTTGAAACAGGGTCTCACACTGTAGTCCAAGCTGGTCATGAACTCACTGTGTATCACACTGGCCTTGAACTCACAGCAGCCCTCCTCCCTCAGCCTCCCAAGACCTGGGATTGCAGGCCTGCGCCACCACACTCAGCTTCTGTGGTGCTGGGGAATCCAAGGCCTTGGCCACTGAGTTATTCCTCCAGCCCCCAGCTTCAAAGTCTTAACTTTTCCATTTAATGGGATCCTTGGCTTCTTTTGGATTTTTTATTAATATAATTTAGTAAAGTCTCTATCATTCCAAGATTAATTTTCACATTTTGTTTGATTTTTTTTCACGTTTTGCTCAGAGTCTGGTTGGAGTTAAATTTTGTGTTTAGGGTGAAGTGGAGCTCTCACTTGCCTTTTGTTAGATATATCGGCTTTTGTCTTAACTGTGTTCACTGAGTCTTCCATATTTGAAATGCCACAAGATTTTCCTGAATCCATATGGCTTCTTTCTGGAATCTCAGTTTGGTTTCAGTGATGTGTCTGTCTGCATTTATTCTATTATCACAGTTCTCTTGTTGCCTGTAGCTTTGTATGGTAATTTTGATATTCGATAGTACAAATGTGCTTGATATTTACTTTTTTTTTTTTTTTAAGATAGTACTTAGGTTTGAGCCCAGGTCTTTTGCACCAAGCTATCTCCCCATTCCTTTTTATTTTTTATTTTTTTTTGTGGGACAGGGTCTCACTAAATCACTTAGATGGCCTGTCTAGCTTCCTAAAATTTACTAAAGAAGTACCAAGTGAGTGTGGTGGTTTATGAGGCAGAGGATCCTGAGTCTAGGAGTTAGAGGCCAGTCTGGGTAGTGTAGAGACCCAGTTCTGTGCCCTCCATCTCCCTCCAGAAAACAAAAGAAAGAAATTTTAAAAACTCTTGGCAGTAAGAACTGACTCATTAATGAACATTAATTGATGGGCCAAATGTTTTTCATTTTTTGAGGCAGTCTCACTCTGTTGTCCAGGCTGGTTCTGAGCTCACTGTGTAGCCCAAAGTGGCCTCGAACTCACTGCAATCCTCCTGCCTTAGCCTCCTAAGTGCTAGGATTATAGGCGAATTCCACCATGTGCAGTTTACATGGTGCTGGGGAATTGAGCTTGGGTACTCTGCGCTTGTGAGGCACGCATTTTAACCGGTGAGCTGTTCTGTTTTTCTTTCTTGAAGTCTGTCTGTCTCTTTCTCTCTTTTTTTTCTTCTTGAGACAGGATTTTACTGTGTAGTCCAGGCTGGTCCTGAACTTACCATTATGTTCAGGTCCTCCTCATCCTCATGGCAGTCCTCCTGCCTTGGATTTCTGAATGCTGAGCGTGTACCGTGCCCAGCCCCCCTTGTTTTCCTAAGGCATATAAAATAGAGATGTAACTTTTCCCCAAAAGCACACATATTTTACTTTATGAAACACTGGTATAATGAATAGGTGTGAATTAAGGTTTAAGATTAAGAAATTGAGGATCTTTCAATTTTAAATTCATTTAAATCTTGTCTTAATTCTGTGATGCTGGACTAATTACTTACTTGAATCTCTGCTTAACTTTTTTGTTTTGGGGACAGGATTGTCTCACTCTGTGGTCCAGGTGGTCCTGAACTACTTTGTAGCCAGGCTGGCCTTGAACTTAAGGGAATCCTCCTGGCTGAGCTGGGTGTACCGGTGTGAACCACCATGCCCTGGTTACGTGGTGCTGGGGAATTGAACTGAAGACCTTGTGCTTGCTAGGCAAGTGCTTTAACTGCTGAGCTACTCCTCCAGACCACATTATTTGTTAAATGAGGTTAGTATGACACCTGGCTTATAAGATCAGTATGAAATAGGTGTACAGTCAGCATGGCTCCAACATTAAGTATCCAACAAGTATTATCTATTCTTAAGTTGAAAAGTTTAAAATACTTTGATTCTCTTTCAGAGTTAAATCCCACACAGGTGTCTCATTTTTAAGGTATTTTTGTATGTGGAATTAAGCCGTTGTTGTTTGTTTTCCCCTATCATTAAAAAAATAAGAAACAGTAACAGAGTTGGTTCCTGTTATTATAAGTCACCAGATTTTCTTCCAAAGGATCATATCAATTTGCTGTCAGCTATACCTTGGCAAATTTAGAGTTTATTATTTAAATATTTTAGGGGTGATGTTTTGACTTAAGAGGATAGTTTTAATTTGAAAACAAGGACAGAGGAGTTAAAAGCTTCCACCAGTCGGCAGGGAACCCTTGAGGGTATTGCCCTGTAAAAAGTTATTAAATGTTTTCCCAAAGTAGATCCTGTCCAGCCAGCTCTCATGATGACCATGAAGGTCCCATGAGGTTCTGCCCAGTTATCCAAATTATGAATATGGTTCTCAGGCCGCTGGCTCCAGTCAGGTTTGTGTTCTGGCCTGCCTTTTTGTCCTGTGCCCCAATGGGCAGCTCTTTTTGGCCCCTGGGTCTGTGCCTGTGCCCCTGTTCAGGCAGGACCTGTGAGACATAGCCTGGAGGCAGGTGTAGTGGGGGCTGTGGTTGGGGACATTGGGTTTTTAAAATGATGGCTTGTTTTTATTTTAATTGGAATTTTATTATTATCATCAGTTTAGGAAAAATGAGTGTTTGTTTTGAATTTGCATTTTGAGAGGTAGGTAGCAAGTATGTGTACTGAGACCACATGTACTTGTGTTTGAGTATGAGATTTATGTGATGATAGAAATTGAAATATTAGAAAAATTTCATGATGATACTCTAATGAAGGACTCCTAGGAATGTCAGAGTTCTCATTGACCTGTAGCTAGTTTTTTGAGTCTGTGGGGCCCTTGTCTGTTCATACTGACAAATGGAAAACAGAAACACAGCACCGTCCTTGCTCTTGTCATTTCTCTTTGCTTTTTTCTTTGTTTCTTTGTTTCTTTCATCTGTCTCTCAGACTCTCTCTCTCTTTCTCTCTCTTTGGTGCCACCTAGGTATTGAATCTTGGGTCTCACAAGCGGCAGGCCAACTCTCTACCTGTGAGGTACTTCTGCAGCCCTACATTTTTCCTTAGCTAGGGCTTTAATACCAAACTCCCAGATAAAATAATAAAACGAGTCCAGTTGGTTCAAGTAGGTTGCTAGTTAAGCTGTTACTGCTTCAAATTAAAGCATCAATAGATGAACTTCTCCATCTCCTCAGTTATCAAATTATGATTACTGCTTTTCCCTGTGATGTGAGCAAAGCCTGATTTAACTGCTATGGGGTCATGTAACCAGAGAGAGCCCATTTTCCTTGGCTGACTGCTTGCTGACCTGGCCTTGGCCACTTCCCCTGAGCTTTTTCTGCCCAAGCAGTAGGTTTGACCTTGGCTGTTGCTAAGACAAGGGTGGGAAGTAGGGACAGAGCCTTGAGCCTTCTCATACTGACTCAGTCACAGGACCGAGCAGAAAGTAAGCTCGCACCCCTGTACTGACCTAAATTCAGTGGTGATTCTACCCAGTTCTGTGGGCTCCATCACTGCTCTCAGTCATAGTGCTTCCAGAAAGCTAGAGAGAAAAGAGCACGGGGGCCTTCTTTCCTTTCCTCCAGAGACAACATATAATAGCGTCAGCCATTCTCAGAAGTGCTGGTTTTGTCTTGGGTTATTGATTGTCTTAAGTCAACTGGAGCAAGATGGAGTAAAACTGGCTTCCCGAGTATTACGTATAATCTGTGTCCTCCTTAGCGGTGCTCAACCTTACTACGTATGGGATATTTTCTTCTCCTGCTTTGTGGTTCGTTACAGCATGTTCTTTATTTTCCTCCTACTGCTTGATCCCCTTTTTCCTTTCCTTACTGGCTTGTTCACCTGTACCTGTCCACGAATTTTTTTGTTTTGTTTTGTTTTTTGGGACAGGGTCTCACTTTGTAGTCCAGGCTGGTCCTGAACCCACTGTAGAGCCCAGGCTGGCCTTGGACTCACGGCAGTCCTCCTGCCTCAGCCTCCCAATGCTGAGATTGCAGGCGTACGCCACCACGCCTGGCTTAAGTGGTGCTGGGGAACCAACTCGAGTACTTAGCGCTTGACTTAGTGCTTGCCAGGCCAGCACTTTAGCTTTAACCGCTGAGCCGTTCCTCCAGCCTGGCCATTAAGTATCCGTGTTCCACAGATCAGCTCTCAGTCCTGTTGTCACGCCCCTTTCACATGCACAATCACATCCATGGCTTCATTTAAGGATGAATCAAAAATTTTTCTCTACCTCTGACCTCTTTGAGCATTTAATTTGTGTATCTTTTTGCCTGTTGGACATCTCTACGTGGATATTTCAGAAGTACTTCAAATTCAGCATGTTCAAGATTTAATTCACATTCTTTCTTTGAAAATGTTGTTTGCTCTCAGTGAAAGGCATCACCATCCAGACCTGTTGTTTAGATCCGAAACCTACCGCTTGTCTGTGATTCTTCCTTTGTTCCTCCACCAAGCCCGGGTCGTCACCAGGGCTGATAGATTGTCTTTAATCTTGTAAAATTATGAACCACACGTACAGAAAAATCTCTGACTGGGAATCTTTTTCTGTCGTTGTTGTTGGAATGTTCACAAAGCTCAATCCTTGTAGTGAACATTTAGGAAATTAAGTAGACTGATACCAGCACTCCTGAAAGCTCTCTTCATAGAAGTGTATCAACTATATTCTTCCTCCTTCTCAAAAGTAATCCTCTTGCTTCAGCCTCCCACTTGGTGCTGGGCCACCATGCCTAGATTGTGTGCTACTGCGGAATCGAACTTAGGGCCTTGTGCTTGTACATCTTTGCTTTTAATTGGTGATGCCATACTATTTTCCAGAGTGGTTGCCTTAATTTCGATTCCTTACCAACAATTTATCAAGCCTGTTAAATTTTATTAACCATTGTGATATATGTATAACTGGTTTTTGCACATAAAGCATATCTAATTACTAATAAGCAAGAAAATGAAAAAAATTTTTTTAAAGACAGGATCGTTCTGTACAGTCTAGGCTGATCCTGGACTCACTGTGTAGCCTGTACTGGTTTCAAACTCATGTCAGTCCTCCTGCCTTAGCCTCTGGAGTGCTTGGATGACAGGTGTGTACCACCATGCCCAACTAATTTTTATGTGGTGGTGGGGAATTGAACCCATGGCATTGCACATTGCCAGACAAATGCTTTAACTACCAACCCTTGAAAAAAAACTTGTGTGCTCCTTTAATATTATTATCTTGTACCTGTATCACCAGTGCCTCAATAAAGAGTTCTTCTGTGCTCTCTTCTGGTCAGAAGCTGCTACTCTGACTGCTTTGTTTTGCTGCTGCCTCTATAAATTTTTGAGATTTTGAACACCTGTTTTTGAACTTAATAAATGGGCTTATATACTACATAGATTTTGGCATTTATTTTCTTTCACGCAGCCCTTTTTTAAAAAAATTCATCAGAATTGTTTGGTTGTATGAGGGTTTTATTTTTAATTGTTGTTTCTGGGATTTGTCTATTGTGAATAGCTCTCGTGAACATTCTCTTGCAAACATGCTTACATACACCCTCAGTTCTCTTGGGTATGTATCTGCTAAGAGTTAGTTTCTGGGTCAGAGAGTAGTTGAGTGTTTATTAGAAACTATGGGACAGTTTCCCAAAATGGTTGTACTACTTAACACTCCTTGGTTTTAATTTGCTTTTTCCTGATTACTAATGAGATGGAGCAGGATTTCGTATATACATTGTCATTTGGATGTGTTCTCTTTGAAAGGCTTGTTCAAAAGTCTTTTTTTTTTTTTTTTTTTGAGACAGGGTCTTACTCTGTAGTTTAGGCTGGTCCTGAATTTCCTTTGGAGTCCAGATTGGCCTTGAATGTGCAGCAGTCTTCCTACCTCAGCTTCCAAAGTGCTGAAATTACAGGCGAGTACATTGCCACACCTGGTTTATGTGGTGCTAGGGAAATCAAACCCAGGGCCTTGTGCTTGTTAGGCAAGCACTCTAACCTCTATGCTATTTCTTTCTTTCTTTCCTTTTTATTTTTTTATTTTGCGAGACAAGGTCTTGCTCTGTAGCTGAAGCTGGTCCTGAACTCACTATGGAGCCCAGATTGGCCTGGGACTCATGGCAATCCTCCTGTCTCATCGTCCCGAGTGCTGGGATTGGAGGCATTTGCCACCGTGCTTGACTTATGTGGTGCTGGAGAACTGACCTTGGGTACTTAGAACTTGACTTAGTGCTTGGTAGGCAAGCGCTTTAACCACTGAGCCATTCCTCCAGCCCCTCCACCACTTCTTTTACTACCACTACCACTACCACTACCACTACCACTACTACTACTACTACTACTACCACTACCACTACTACTACTACTACTTCTTTTTCTTCTTCTTCCTCCTCCTTTTCTTCTTTTTGTGATCTCACTATTAACCAAGGTTCCCTTGACCTTGAAGCCTTCCTACTGCCTGAATAACTACAATTATGGGTTAAAGTTATATTCTTAATTTTAATGTAGTTAATATACCAGTATTTTTCTTTGAAATTTGGGATTTTTGTATCCTAGTGGGCAGATATTGTGCATTATTATTTCTGTATTATTTTTGTTGCTGTTTTGCCTTTCACATTTAGATGAACAGTCTGTGAAGTTTTTGTTAGTGTGAGAAAGGGGACAATTATTTTTTCTATTTGTCTATCTGATTATTATTGTTATTGTGGTACAGTCAATTGAAACAACTACTTTCCTGCTCTGTAGAGCAACCTTCGTCATAAATCAGGAAGTTGTGTGTAGAAGGATTTGCCTGGACTCTTACTTATTCCATTCTTTGGGCTTATATCCTATTTTTTCAGTGCGGGGATGGAAGGCATAGCCTTTCCACTGTGCTACATCGCCAGCTCATTTTATGGGTTGGATTTTGAGACAGGATCTCACTAAGTCACTGTGTTGCTGAGATTGGTCTTGAACTTTCATCCTTCCTGTCTCAACCTCCTGGAGAGCTGGGATTATAGGCCTGTGCCAGTGGGTCCTGCTAAGCCCGAGGCTGCCATTTTTCTTAAGTATACTCTATTTTAGGCATTTTCAACATGTGGTCTGGGACCAAACAAGATTCCTGAGACCATTTCAGGGAGTTGACCAGGTCAAAATTACTTTTATAGTTACATTAAGGTATTATTTGTCTTATTATCTTACACATACAGGGTTTTTCAGAGGTACATGTCATGCGGTATTGCAACAGATTGAGTGCAGAAGCAGATAAGAGAATCCAGCTGTCTTCTATTAAGCAAGACATTCGTAAGAGTACAAAAATGTAAATTTTTCTATTGTGTTTTTGAGAAGAGTTGTTATTTTATGTTAGCAGGTCATGGAGTTCTTGTTTTTAATTGAATAAGTAAATATTTAAAATTCGTAATATGTTAAATATATTAGATATAACCCACATAACTGATGCTCTTTAGAGCCCAATGATTTATAGACCAGATGATTTATCAGACCAGAAAGTTTGATAATCACTACTGTAGTCCCATTCTTTTCTCCTACCCTTCGCCCAGTAGCGAGTGTTGAACCTGTGGCCTCAGCGTGTACTAGGCAAGTGTTCCACCATGGAGCTACACCATCAGTGCTTTGTAAAAGTCTTAGACAGTGTCTTGCTAAGTTGCCTAGACTGCGCTTGAACTTGTAATACTCCTGTCTCAGCCTCTCGCATAGGTAGGATAACATACTGGCAAGTTAGCACCATGCCTAGCACTGCTCTCATTTTATTTCTTAATATCTAATATATAAGTCTTGTCTGGGCCTATCTCCTTGCATTTCCATTATATTTTACAATTAGATTATGAGCTACCTAGTATTCCTGTTAGGATTTCAATTGAAAGTATGTTGAAACAAACAAAATGTGTGTATATATATATTTTTTTTTTGAGACAGTCTTACGCTGTAGTCCTGAACTCACTATTTAGTAGTGCAAGAACATCTTGAACTTACAGTCAGGACTCCTGTCTCAGCCTTCCAAGTGCTGAGAATATTGATGTGCACTGCTATACTTGGCTAATTTTAATGTGTGCTGGGAAATCAAGCCCAGAGCTCAGTACTATATTTTTAAATAGAGATTTTGCACATTTTCTTAACACTTTCTGAAGAAAATAAGCCTACTTTGAAATAAAGCTTTAAGAATAAGAAAATATGGGGCTGGAGGAATAGCACAGCGGTTAGAGTGTTTGACTAGAACCACATAAACTAAGCATGGTGGTGCACACCTATAATTCCAACCCTTGGGAGGCTGAGACAGGAGGATTGCCTTGAATTTAAATCAGCTTAGATTACAAAGCCAGACCCTGTCTCCAAAGAAGAAAAAAAGGATGTCTTTGAAAAATAATGTAGAACATTAATAAACAAAACATTTGAATAAATGCTAAAGTACAATTTCTTCTTTTAGGAGGATAACTCATTGAGAAGTTGTTAATATGTCCTTTAAATTGCCATATTTATAACTGTACTTTTTGATCTTCTGTCATTTAAAGTTAAGATATGCCTTAAAATTGATAACATCTTCCAGCCACTTCTGCCATGTAATCATGAAGAAGTTTTAGAAACATGAGACACTTTACTTGTTTTTCTTTTCGTTTAAGCACTGCCATATATGACCTGGAAACAGTGTTTAAGCCAAATATGGGCATGCATACGTGGTGTCCCCGCATTCTAGTAGCCTGAGGCAGGAGAGTTGCAAAGTTTAAGCTCAGACTGGACAATTAAAAGTGACTGGATGTTTCCTATTGTGAAAGCCTTTCAGTTGGCATAAAATAAGTGTGTATCTTACATTAAAGGCGTCTTGAAGACAATCAGATGTGATTTGTAAATTGCATACAATCCCGAATGGTGTCTTAATAGACTCTTCAGAGCTTGTTCCTGAAGTTTGTATGGAAGAACCAGTGTGAATTTTTAAGCAAAAATTATCGAAATCAATGTTCATGAAGAGCGGGTTAGTGCTTTGAAGTTTTCAAATTTACGTTAAAGTTAAGAGCATCAGTAAGCAGGTCGCCTTTAGAGCAAAATTATCGCTACTAAAACAGCCTCATTAGTAGTATATTTTATTTGGCAAAGATGAAAACTGTGTCTTCATAAAATAATATTGAAGAATTATATTTACTATATTAAAATATTTTATTTGGTAAAGATAAAAACAGTGAATCATTCAAAATAATAATATTGGATAACATTGGATCAACTGAATAGCCTTTTGGGAAGAAAAGCTTGCTTGCTATCTCACTTTTAAAAAAATCTATTAGGGTAGAGGAATGGCTCAGTAGTTAAAGCACTTGCTGAGCACTTAGGCAGGCGCTAAGTACATGAGTTCAATTCTCTAGCACTACATAAGCCTGGCGTGGAGGTACACACTTGTAATCCCAGCACTGGGAAGGTTGAGGCAGGAGGATTACCAGAGTCCAAGGCCAGCCTTGGCTCCATAGTGAGTTTAGGACCAGCCTAGGTTACAAAGTGAGACCCTGTCTCAAAACAAAAACAGCAACAACAAAGTGAAAACAAAAAACTGTTGAGAAACAAAGTAGTGCATACATGTTCAGAGATGAATCTAGTGTTTAATATGTAAATACACAAAAGTAGCCACCACCTAGGTCACAGAGTAGACTGTCTTGAACGTTTCAAATCCTTCCTACGCTTTCCCCAGTTAATACTATTTCTCCAAGGGGTAACTACCTTTCTGACCTCTATTCATGTATTAATTTTGCCTGTGGACTGGAGGAGTAGCACAGCAGAGTGCTACAAGAGTAAGGTGCTGAGTTTGTGTTCTCTAGCACCATATAAACTGGATGTGGTAACGCACACCTGCATTGCCCGCATTTGGGAGTCTGAGGCAGGAGGTTTTCGGGGCCAGCCTGGGCTACATAGTGAGCTCAGGACCAGCCTGGAGTTGCAGAGTGAAACTCTGTTTCAAAAAAAGTTTTTTTATTTTTTGCCTGTTTTTGGTTTTCAGCTAAGTTGAATTATATTGTAAGCCTTTTTTTGTTTTGTTTTGTTTTGTTTTTGAGAGAGAGTTGTGCTGTGTAGCCCAGGTTGGCCTTGGACTCACAGCTATCCTCCTGCCTCGGCCTCCTGAGTGCTGGGATTATAGGTGTACACCACCATGCACAGCTTTGTGTGGTTCTGGGGAATCAACTCAGGGCCTTGTGCTTGCTAGGCAGGTGCTTTTAACTGCTAAGCCATTCCTTCAGTCCCCCTATAGTGAGTCTGATGTCTAGCTTTGGTTTAACATTATGTGTATGTAATATATGTTGCGTATTTCAGTTCAGCTGTTGTATTATGTTTCAGTTATGCTGCATTTATCTATTTTACTTGTTGATGAAAATTTTGCTTCTATTTTTGGCCTAAAATGAATTAAATTTCTAGGAACATTCTTTTTTTTTTTTGTGACAGAGTCTCACTCTGTAGCCCAGGCTGGCCTCAGACTCATAGCAGTCTTCCTGCCTCAGCCCGTAGTGCTGGGATTACAGGTGTGTGTCACTGTGCCTGGCTTGGTGCTGAGGAATCAAACTCAGGACCTTAGGTTTTGCTAGGGACATTCTTGTGTGTAGCTGGTGGGCATAAGTTCCCATTTTCTGTTGAAATTGATTGGATCTACTAGATCATAGTCTGTACTTAACGTTTAGTTTTAGTGTGTATTGCTAGATACCTTTCCAGAGTGATTGTACCAGCATACATTCCTACCCGTAATAGTATGAGTTCCACTTGCCCTTAAGTTTTACAAAACCCCAGAAACGATCACGAAAAGAGTTAAAACGCAAACAACACTTGCGTGGCAAAAACTAGCATAAACAAAATTGGAATTCTAATGATAAACTAGGAAAAAATATTGTTTTGCATCATCTCCAAAGGGTTGATTTCCTTAAAGAGGAGCCCTTGGTGATGGAAAAGATCAACATTTTAATAAACAGCTGAGCACGGGCCACTCAAAGACAGTTCACAGGAAAGTCAAGTAGCGCTTTCTTACACACGTGAAATAGTCCCCAATTTAATAGAGAAGAGCAAGTTTAAATTATGTTGAAGCCTTTAAAATACGTCAGACTGGCCAGGATTAAAAAAGGTGACACTTGGATAAAATGTAGGGAAATAACTACTTCTGTATATTAGTGGAATTCTATGAGAAGCATCTTGGTAATATTAAAATTATGAATTCATACACCTCGAGAAATGTAGATAAATTGTTACACAGTTACGTGCTGCTGGTGTATTATAGACCAATAAGAAAGAATTAAATTTCTCATAATAGGGACTGGAGGGATGACGCAGTAATTGAAGTGCTTGCGTTGCAAGCACAAGGCCCTGACCTGAGAGTTCGATTCCCCAGCACCACATAAAGCTGGGTGTGGCAGCACACACTTGTAATCCCAGCACCCGGGATACTGAGGCAGGCGGATTGTCCTAAGTCCATGGCCAGCCTAGACAACACCAGTGAGTTTAGGACCACCCTGGGCTACAGAGCAAGACCCTGTCTCAAAAAAAAAAAAATTTCTCGTAATATGTACAAGCCTGACAAGCATAACTTGAGTGGAAGAGCCAAACACAAAAATGTAAGTTCAGAAACACAAAATTCATGTATGGTTCTAAGTCAGGACAGTGTCCTGGTTGAGGAACTCGATGGATAGGAATACAAGGGAGGACTTTGGAGGCATGCTATATTCTGTTTCATTATCTGGGTGCTGGCTACTTGGGTGTATTTACAGTAGGAAAATTCATCAAACTGTAGAGTTTGGATTTGAGTACTTTTCTTCTGTATGCTGTACAGTCATCCTTTAGTGTCTGTGGGGAGTGGTTCCTGAAATCCCTGCAAACAACTGAAGTCTGCAAGTGCTCAAATCCCTCATGTAAAATAGCACAGTATTTGGATATAACCTACATACACATCCTCTTTTGTACTTAGCTTAAATTGTCTCCACATTACTTATGCAATATGAAGTAAATAGTTGTTACTGCGTGTTGTAACGGTCTGTACATGTTGAGTGCAGATTTTTTTTGTTAGTATTTTCTATGTTTGGTTTAGTCTTCAGGTGCATGGTACATAACTCATCAGTACAGAGGGTCAGCTGTACTTAAGTAGAAATTTTTTATATAAAACACCATGACACAAAAATGTACATACTCATTATATATAAAATCCTGGATTCACTATGTAGCTCAGGCTGGCCAAAAATCGAGCACAGTCCTTTTGACTTATCCTTCCAAGTACTGGGATTACAGGTATTTGTAATCATGCCCAGCTAATTTTTAGATGGTGCAGGGGAAATCAAACCCAGGGCCTTGTGGATGCTGGGTAAGCACTGTAATCACTGAGCTATGGCCATAGCCCCAGTATTTCATGATTTTATACCATTTTTATTTTTCCCCCATTTTTTTATTAGAGTGAATTTGCCATGCACAGTGGTTACATTAAATGTGAGAATTTTCTGCGCATACCTATCACTTTTACATTGTTCTTCTTTCTCCCTTTTGTGACCTCCTACTCCCTCCCACATCTCCCTGACTCATAATATTTCACCTTTTTGACTCTATTTACATTCTGCATTTCTCATTTTAGAGAAAACATGAAATATTTAATATTTTGAGTCTTATTCACTTGACTAAGCATAACAGTCTCAAGTTGTATTCGTTTTCCTACAAATGAGTCAAAACTGCCTTCATGGTACAGTGGTACTCCATTGTGTATGTATGCCAAATTTTCTTTATGCATTGGTCTGTTGATGAATATTTTGGCATCTTCCATAATTTAGCTCTTAATAGTTTTGCTGTTATAAACATGGATATGATTGTATCTCTGTTAGATAATGTTTTTAACTCTAGGAAAGATACCCAGAAGAGGTATCACTGGGTTAAATGGAAGATCTGTTTTAGTTTTGTGAGAAATCTCTGCCCTTTTCCATCATGGTGTACCAGTTGACAGTCCCACCAATAATGTTCAAGGGCTCCTTTCTCCCTGCACCCTTGCCAGCATGTTGCTCTTTAGTTCTTGATAAAAGTCATTCTCAGTGGGATAAAATGATATCTTAGTGTTGTCTTAATTTGCATTTCTCTGCTAGGTTAAAGATGTTGAACATTTTTTCAGTTCTTTGTTGGCAGTTTGCTGTTCTTTGGAAGACCTGTTAGCTAAAACAAACCTTTTCTCCCTTAGGCTGTGGGTATCGGTATGCTGTCCCAGCAGTGAGAAAGTAACTAGACACCATTTGGACTTCTGAGAGTTTTCTGTTCATTTCAGTTGTCTATTTATTGAGTCTTTTATTTTGAGGAGTCAGTGTTTCTTCATTTGTGTATTCTAGTTATTAGCCCCTTGTCCAAGGTGGTAAAAAAATTTTTCCCATCCAAATGTGTTATCAACTTATATAACAATTCCACTCTTAACATTAGAAATGTGATCTATACTACTAATGGAGGTTTCCATACAAACTGTCTAGTAACTTATTACAGGAATTTAAGGTGACAGTATATGACTGCTTATAATATTAAAAAATCTGCCTTGATGTTTTCTGTCTTAATAAATAGCTAAATATTATTGGTCCCAAAAGGTCAGTCCATATGATTATGAGCAGTCAGTACTTACCAGTACTGTGAGTGGTGAGGAGTGGGCCGAGACTGAGATCTAACATTTGGCAGGCTTGCACCGGCCCTCCTGTAGTCTCTGGCAGAAGTCTGAGCAGCTGCTGAACCCTCCAGCTCTGGCACGCGCATACATCCAGTTTGAATTACCTCTCTCCTCAGACTTGTAAGCCTTCCAAATAAATTTCCTTTCTCTCTATAAAGTTCACTGGTGCTGTCTCTCTTAGAACCCTAATAACCAATACAGAAATTGGTACCAGAGAAGTGGGGTCATTGCAGTGACTTTACCTGCCCGTGTGGTTTTGGAAGCCTTTGAAATTGGTTTGCAGAAGGAATTTGGAATTTGAAGATGCCAACAAGAGAAACGAAACCTTAAAATGTTCTGAACCAAGCTTGATGGGAGATTCTAGTCAGAGCTCAGGAGACCAGAATGCTGATGGAAGAGTGGATTTAAAAGGCCAGTCTCAAGAAGTTTCAGGTGAGAAGGAGGACTTTATTGGCATTTGGTCTAGAAGTCATGTGTGCTTCTCTCTGGCAAAAAGTGTATCAGCATTACCTCTTGTCTAGAGACTTTGAAATTGAGTTTAAAGGTGGTGGAAGAAATCACCAAACAGCCCAATGTTCAGACTGTCACATGGGTACTGCTTGCAGCTTTTAGCAGGTTCTACTCTGAAAAGCAGAGAAAAATGGTGTAAAAAGTTTGCAGTTCTGCAAGACTGAAAGGGCCTGCAGAGCACAGGGAAGGAAGTTAAAGAGATTAGCATTAAAAAGAAGTCAAGTACTTGAAATCAGGAGTATAAAAAAGATCCCTTGAAGCTATGTCAGGTATCAACAAGATCCTACCCTTTACCAATTAAAGGAGTGGAGAGGCAAAAAACCTTGCTCTGAGAAGAGAACCTCAGGACATCCTGTTGGCCAAAGGAGAGCTGTTTGCCAGAGTCTGGCAGCCTAGAGTTCAGCCATTGAATCTTGGATGCTGCTTCAGCCAAAGGCCTGGAGCCCTGACTCCTGCTCAAGCCAGTGGCAGGCCTTGGTGTTGTCCACAGGGTACTGGTTTCATAGGCACGCAGAGTGCAAGAGTTGTGTGGTCATGGAGTCTTCCATCCAGACTTCAGAGGAAAACTTTGGCAGCTAGGCAGTATGCTCCTCACAGGAGAAGGAATGAAGCTGTGAAGAAGCAGCCTAAGATGCAGTGGATACCTTGGAAATTTGGAGATGCCAGAAACAAGGATCATCAGCTGAGGAGAGCCCCAGGCTGTGAGCAGAGCCGGACCAAAGGAGAGAAGATGGAAGCTGCCCCTGGAGGAAGAGCTGGAGGGCTGAGCCCACCCACCCAAGCCCTTTAGAGGTCACATCTCACCTCCACTTACTCCAAGTGCTGGACATGGAGCTATAAGATTTAACTCTTGCCCTGCTGTATTTAGAAATTGTTTTGATTTTTATCCTCCTGTTCTGCCCTTTTGGAATTGGAGTGTTTATTCTGTGTCATTGTATGCTGGAAATGCTTAACTTTTTGGTCTTCACAGGAGCTTATAGCTGAGAGTTTGCTCTGTGTTTCTGAGGAGATTTTTGAACTGGGACTTTTTAGTAGTGCCGGCACTGTTAAGACTTTGGCAACTCTTAGAAAAGGACTAAAAGCTTTTTGCATAAAAGATAGACCTGAGTCTTTTGGGGAGCAGTGGTGAAATGCTGTCCATGGTTTGGCTCTTGAGTGTCACCCAAAAGCCTCATGTATTTAGAACTGTGTGGTGTTAGGAAATGGGGCAGATGCTTGGGGTTTGACCTAAAAGGATTGTGTCAACTTATTGAAACTGGGGGTTGGCTAGGACAGAGCTCTCAGGTGTGTGTTTTTGACTCTTGGACCAGGAAGTGATGGAGGGACACTCACCCTGCATGTAGGGGAGCCAACAGGGATTTTTGAACTAAATGAAGAACAAGAATCATGTTACAGTTTCTTCCTAGGAAAGCTCTGCCTTGCCCAAGTCTCCAGACATTGACAGGCTCCTCGTTTACTTGGCTTCTGTCTGCAGTGCTCTGAGCAGCTCTCCAGCCTCTGCCATGTGCCATCACCATTGCTGGCTGCACATGAATGGATTGTGTGAGATCTTCTGAAACTGTGAGCCAAAGTAAATTTTTCCTCCCTTAAATTGTGAATGTTGGTTATATTTTGTCCCAGCAGTGAATGAATAAGTAACTGAGACAGTTACCCACTGAGGTTGACACAACACTTTTAAGTGGTCATTTGTTGCCAGCTGTACGGTCTTTGGAAAGTCCAGATTTATTTACTTAGTCCTTCTAAGAACACACTGTGATGCAACCATTCACTTGTTTTTGATAATCATAATATTTTCATTTTAGAAATCTAAAGTTCTGGGGTAATAACCTTGTGGAACAATTATTTGTGGATACAATACCAATTACTCTCCTTTTTTAGCTTTTAAATTTTATTACTCAAGGAATTCTATTTTGAGCTCATTTCGGTGTTTTTTAAAAATGTAAATGTGCCTTAAATTTTTATGATTTTTGTCATTTCTGGCCATAATACTGAACTAATATGAGGGATCATACTCCTTTGGTCTTCATTTCTTAGGACTTAACTTTCTCCATCTTTATTTGGTTTACTGCTTTGGTACGTTCAGGCAAGGTGTAACTTTTCAACTAAAAAGATACTGAAAAATCTACTGGATTTTTATTCATCCATATGTAAATTTAATTTTTTTAGTGTTAAAAATTAAGCAGGCTTAAAATTAAAAGGGTTGGAAATTTAAATATAAAATGTGCTGTTGTTTAGATCTGGAATGTCCCCCAGTAAGCTTATGTATTTAACTGTTATGGAACCGTGTGCTGTTAAGAGGTAGGGCCTGGTTGGAAGGGGCTGATCACTGAGGCTTGACCTAGAAGAGGAAAACACTGAGGCCTCATCTGGAAAGGGTGAAATACTGAGGCCTCATCTGGAAAGGCAAGATCCTTAGGACATGACCTGGAAGGTTGTATGCTGGCCCTATCCTTCTTCGTTCATTTGCTTTCTCTCTGCCATGCTGTGAGCACCTCTGCTCCGACAGAACCTCCAGTGTATGCTTATACCATTACCAACTGCCCATGAATGGACTAAGAACTTCCGAAATTGTGGACTAAATAAATCTTTCCTCCCTGTAGATCTGGAGTATTTTGTCCTAGCAACAAAAAAGTAACTTAAGGCAATACACCTGTGCATTTCTTGTTGTTTGTGTTCTTTTAGATTCTTGGCAAGCAAATTGTAAAGTATCACATGTAACTTGATTCTACTCTGACTAGTACTAGTCCATGTCTTCATATGTGCACTTGGCACATGAATTTAACAAGACCTGGTTTGGTCATTATTCTGTGTGACAAGACAAATCCAGTGGTCATATGCTATATGTAATGGCAGTGTCAAACTTGAAAAATATTCCTAATGCTTGCTTTCAGTTTATGACTTGATTCATCATGGAGTCCTAACAAATAATTTGTAGATCGACCTTGTGGTCGTAGGTTTGAATGGCAATGGACTAGATGATCTATCATCCCCAAGAAACATTGTAGGCTTTAAGTACATTAATATTTAAGTCTGTGGAAGTGTCTTAGTTACTTGTTGCCATGTGTTACAGTGCATAAAGAGCTGCCTCCACCTCTGCCTCTGCCATGTACTTCCACTATTGCCAGCTGCCCATGAATGGACTGAGAACTTTAGAAACTGTGATCTAAAATGAACTTTTCCTCCCCTACGTTGTGGATGTTGAGATTTTTTCACTGCAACAGGAAAGTAACTGAGACAACCTGATAGTACTTTTTTTTTGAGACAGTCTTACTCTTTAAGTCGATACTCATCCTGATCCTTAATTATGTAGCCCAGGCTGACCTTACATTCAAAGTGATCCTCTTGCCATATTCTCCTAAGTCCTGGGATTTTAAGTGTGCACCATCACACTTCTTTGTGTGATCTGGGGAGTCAAACTGTGCTTGCTCAGCAAGCACTCTAACTTTTGTGCTATTTCTTTAGTCCAAAGGTACTTTCTTGTAGTCTGTAGACATCTTCGATTTTAACAGAAATTTCAGAACACTAAAAGTGTGAAGGTGTTCTTGAGGTATGAATTTACAAATGTAACCTACATTAGTGATGGTGGAACAATAGTGGTGTTTTTAGGAAGCCATCAGGAACTATATATATATTACATAGCGAAATTTATGGTTTTTTCTAAGATGACATTGTTGACAGCCAGTGCATTTCAGTTTTCTGGTATTCCCCTGTTTCAGAAGTGGCTATAGTGGAGGTCTAATAGATCACTGGCAATAACCTTAGGACGATTTTACATGTTGACTCTTCACCTATGAAGGCCTCATGTGGCCAGCTGAAGGCCGTAGGAAATCAGCTCACTGACACCAGGTGGAAGTTTGCTTATGCTTTCACCCTTTGAGACTGGGCACTTCAGGCCCTCTATGAAAGATGTGGGCACAGTAGTGCTTCTCACATTGTAATGAGGAGCCACGTCCCCACCCGTGTAGATCAATACTTTTGTAAAATAAAAGTGAAACAAATTTAGAAAAACAAATTTAAAAAGACAAAATGTAAACCACAACTTTAGTAGATTCAATATATAAAATTACACTTCACTACATACAACAACATGGGAAAATTTTTATTTCCCTTTTCTTACATATTTTATTATAGACCAGTAACAAAGTAAGGATTAGCACCAACCTATGGACCAGATTTTGAGCAGGATTGTGGTAGATATTTATCCTTGTATGCTGATCTCTGTGTTATTGGCCAGACTGAAGGTACGGGTGTCATGGATAGATGTTGACTGTCAGAGGTGAAACCTCAGAAAAAACATGGCACTGCTGCTTCTTCTATTCCTAAGTGTACATGTAAGAGTCCATCTTGACAAGGGTCAGGGCTTAAGTTTTGAGGGAAAATAAATCATTCTTGATAATACAGTCGTTTGGGTTTGTCCCGCCTGGGTTTGTGCATTAGAGGCTTGGTCCCCAGTGTGGATATGTTGTGGATCTTAAGAGGTGGGACCTCGTGGAGGTCCATAGGCCATCTTGGAAGAGATTAAGATATCCCTTTTGAGTTACTTATCATGAAAATGAGTTGTTGGAAGAGCAAATCTGAACACTATTACTTTCTGGCTTATTGTCCAGACATGTGCTTTCTGCCCCTTGCCATCTGCCTTTAGGCCCTCACCAGAACCTGAGCCTATGGGGCTGCCCAATCTTGGACATTTAGTTTCCACACTGAGCTAAATAAATCCCTTTCATAAGTATTCTGCTTCAGGAATTTTGGTACAGTAATAAAAAATGGGCTAACGCAGATAATGATCTTTACATAGAGAGCTTGCTTCTGTGTGTCTTTGAAAAGTTCCTTTCATTAGAACTGCTGCACTGGGGTTGGTGGTACACACCTAAAATTCCAGCACTTTGGAAGTGTATGTCAGGAGAGTCATGAGGTCTAGCCCCATCTGGTGATTTGGTGAGTTCCTATCTTTAAATACAAAAAGAGGGAGACATTGAGGGGTGTGGCTCAATACCACCAAGCCAAAAAAACCAAAACAAAATGAAAAAGCACCAACAACATGAATAGACGCTTTGATTTTCTTGTCCTTTTGAGGAAGATACCTACTTGCTGGTTATTTTCACATAAAAACTATGCTGTTATTAGATCAGTGCACATCTGCCCAAATCTTCATACACATGAATTTCTGTGCATTCAGAAGGGGGGAAAATGGCATTATCTACCAATTAATAGGACATTCTAAAGTCTGATTGAAAGAAAATAGATGAAATCACTAAGGAAAATTTCCATGTGATTGTTTGATGTGGCTTGCCAGAGTAAACGTTTAGGCTTCCTCCAGTACTGTTTGTATGGGAGAATTTCCAGGGCTTCCAAAAACACAGCTTGGAAAACCCAAGTGGTGCAAGTTAGAATGGCCCCTGATTCACCTTGGACTCCAGCCCCTTAAGAGTGTTACAAAAATTAAAGATGTCTAGATTGATAGCGCTTGCCTGAGAGAGTGATTGTATGAATTAAGTCAACCATTCTCAACTGTTTTTTTTCCTCTTGACACCTTTATTTATTTATTTATTTTTTGCTGCTGTCTCTAGCCTTGCCATGTCTTCCCTGTATCCTTAACCTTCTGCTTTTCCCTCTGTAGTGTGACTTTGGTGGATGCCCCCCACCTTACCCCCGCAACACTGCGCTGGAAGGGCAGTTTTTCCCTGCCCACACGGCTGGGGTCCAGAAGGGTAGTGTCCACATTCTTCTGGCTCCCTGTCACTGTTTACATGTTTTCCACTCTCATATAGGCTGCTTCTTTCTTGAGATTTATGCCTTCTCATTTCTTAAATGAAATTTGAACATTTCTCAGTCTGTTTTCTCTTGCTATAACTGTGTGAGACTGGGTGATTTATAAAGGACAGGAATTTTTTTGGGGGGCCTCATAATTCTGGAGGCTGGAAATCCAAGATTGGGCTGCATGTCTTGTGAGAGTTTGTAATGTGGTGGGAAAACTAAAGGGTAAACAGGTGCTGGAGGAAGAGAAAAGGGTGCTGAATTCCCACATAGCTAATTTATTCCCTCAAAAAAGGTGTTCATCTTTCTTAATGACCCAGTCACCTTCAAGGCCACCGTGACAGTTAAATTTCAGCATGTGGGGTGGAGAACTAGACTAGCAAACTCTAGACCCTGGGCTTGTTTCCCAGCATCACGTAATCTGTGTGTGATGGTATACGTTTGTAATCCCAGAGGCTGAGGCCGGAGTATTATTGCTTGAGCTCGGGGCCAGCCTGGGCTATAGAGCAAGATTCTGTCTCAAAAAAAAAGAAAGAGAGAGAAGAGAAGAAAAAAAGAAGAAAAACCCAGCATGACTTTTGGTGGGGCAAACGACATCCAAACTGTAGCAGACAACATTTATTTCACTAATTTTTAGATTGCTTTATTATTTTCATTCTTGGGCTTCTCCTGTTTGTCTCTACTTACTCTTTATCTTTGTTTTGTGATTCTGGATTTTGAGCTTGTTTTCAGCAGTTATTTTTTGCTTCTCCGAGAATCTTTTGTTCCGTTAGTTTAGAAGTATCTTCATAGTATAAGTTGTTTTTGTTTTTAAACCTGTTAGGAAGAGATAAGATTTTACTAATCTAGGACAATTTTTATGTAAGTTAAAAAATCTCTTGAGATTCCTCCAGTATAAGTAAATTCACATTCTGTTTCCTTTCTCAGCATAGATTGGAGTTTTGATTTTTATTTTTCATGAGAGAGGTTTTTTTAAACTTTTGTTTCTGTGGAAAATTTCAAACATACACAAAAAGTAGAACACAGGAAAATGGACTGAGTAGTATGAACCTCATGTGCTCATCACATAGAAGTAACACTTACCAACCTGTGACCTATTTTGTTTCATTTTTAGCCTTGTCATTTTTCTCCTTCATGGATTAGTTTGAAGAAAATCTCTTGTGTAATACTATTTTGTGTTTCATTGAGCATCTCTAAAACATGGATACTGTTTTTTTTAACAGCCACAATAACATTATTGCATTTAGAGAAAACCACTAATGTCTTAATATCCAATTAGTGTTCAAATTTCCAATTGTTTTATAAATCTTTATTTTTGAAGAAAAAAATTTAATTTGTCTAGATCAGGATCTAAGTAAGAACACAGTGTGACTGACTAGTTGATGATGTCTTTAATCTGTAAATTCTCTCTCCATCTGTCTACCCTTGCCATTTATTAGCTAAAGAAACAGTTTTTTTGGGCTGGAGGAATAGCACAGTGGTTAGAGCGCCTGTCTGGCAGGAGCAGGGCCCTGAGTTCCATTTCCCATCACCACATAAACTGGGTGTGGTCATGCATGCTATAATCTTAGCACTCAGGAGCTGAGGCAGGATTGCTGTGAGTTCAAGACCAGTCTGGGTTCCATAGTGAGCTCAGGACAAGCCTGGAATATGAAGTAAGACCCTGTCATTTGAAAAAGAAAAAGGAAAGAAAGAAAAGAAAGAAACCATTTTTGCCTGGTAGTGAAATATTTGAGAAATTAGAAGTTGGATTTAGAGGTTTGATACTGAGGGCAGTGACAAAACTGTAACATGGTTACGTTCTGTTACTTCTTCATTATCTAGCTTACTTGCTATGAAGAGAAGCTTCCTTTTGCCTGCTCCTTGGTCACCCAGGGGTTCTCTCCGTGTAGAAAAAGGAGAGTCACTAAATGGGTGTTTTTTTTTTTTTTTTCTTTTGCTAGTGTTCAAAGTAATGAGCTGGTTCCCTGGCACTTGGAGCAGTGGCCTGTGAGTTTGCATCATTGTGAGTTCATGGGATTTAAGCATTTTGGTGTGCTGCAGTCTATTCCGATTATTAACCTTATTTCATCTTTAGCTTACATGTGTCTTTGGCCTTGCTGGGTTCCTTTTCGTCTAATGATACAGAAATATGGATTGGAGATGGCGAAGTTGTAGAGTGAAAATTTATTGGAAGAGGGAGAGAATAAAAAGCTTCCTGTTCCTTAGCAACAAGTGCTGAATCTCTTTTCCTGAGTTCTCTACCTTCTCTTATCTCCAGGTGAGCCTCAAGTTTGGTGTTGTCATGGCAGGTCAGTGATTTATATAACCTCAGGGTACCAGCTAGTTCATTGGTGGTAAGAGACAGTGTTTCTCCTCCTTTGTTCCTTGGTGTGAGCAATGCCCTTGAATTTTGCCCTCCAAAAATTTTACCAGGGAGCCAGGAGAACAGAGGAGCTACTCCAGTTCCATCAGGTTTGCAGACTCAAGGAAGAAATCAGTAAGATGAAAGTTTTGAAAGTTTTGGCGAAGATCGGTCCTATCAACCTGAATTCCTTCTCCCATCTCTGTGAAGAATCCTGGAGCGATGAGCAACAAAGAGAAGCTAAGACACTCATGGGAGGGTGGACACTGTTGCCAGGGCTCATTACAAGGCTGTTTCTCACAGCTCCTCCCACATCTGCTTGGCTTTGGTATAGTATTAATGTGAGATTGATAACAGGTCAGCCTTCTAAGCAGTGGCCCGTAGTATTTCTTCCTATTACGCAAGAGTAACTATAGGCATCTTTTAATTGTTTTCAGATGTTCCTTTAATTGAAATGTTCTACTTCACAATCTACATTTTATAACTTTAAGGATACTGAAGGGCTGATCACTGAGGCTTGACCTAGAAGAGGAAAACACTGAGGCTTCATCTGGAAAGGGTGAAATACTGAGGCCTCGTGTGGAAAGGCAAGATCCTTAGGACATGACCTGGAAGGTTGTATGCTGGCCCTATCCTTCTTCGTTCATTTGCTTTCTCTCTGCCATGCTGTGAGCACCTCTGCTCCGACAGTACCTCCAGTGTATGCTAATACCATTAACAACTGCCCATGAATGGACTAAGAACTTCCGAAATTGTGGACTAAATAAATCTTTCCTCCCTGTAGATCTATTATTGTATGTTGTGTAAGAATGAGCATTGTGACTATTAAACAAATAGAAAAACATGTAGTTCTTTGTTTTTACCATAGTGTAGGTAAGAAGGAATTGTAAAAGGGATTTTAATAGAAATGTGAGCAGATCCCATTAAAGTAGTTATTGGTACCATAAAATGGTGAAACAAATTACGATGGTTAATTCACAGTTGATTCTGTGCTCTTTGAACTTTGCTTGTAACATTAAACAGACTTGGATTTACTTAAAAAAATAAAGGACTATTCCAGTCCTCCGCTAATGTACATTTTTTCCAATTTGATTTTACCAGGCCCACCTCCCTACTCGATCCTGTGTACCTTTCTACCTTTCCTAACAAATGTACTGATACTTGTACCACCTTGTGTGAACAGTTCTGTCCCTTCTGACTTGACTTCAGTAGCCTGGTAACCTGATATGTTCTTGGATCACCTGGTGCTTTTCCTGCCCCCTCACTTGAAGCCAGCCATCTCTGTGAAGAACCCTACTTTGTATTAGGGAAAACTTGAACTAGAAAACCATAACCTGAGTCTTAATGCTATGGATTGCTTGTTGTGATGTAGGAAATTTGGAAATTTCTTTTCCCCCTTTTGTTGTACTGGTGATTAAACTCCAGGTCCTTCACATTGAGTTGCAGCCCCAGCCCCTACTGCTAAGTCGCTACTTCACCAAGGCTGAGCTCGAAGTTGGGATGCTCCCATAGTGCTAGAATTATAAGTGTGGACCACTATGGCTGGCAGAAAATTCTTCTAAGGTAAAAATACATGATAAGATATCATACTCTCAATTCAGATTCAGGACTCAGGAGTTTTTGTTTTAGCTCTTGTATCTTGTACTTTTCTCCTGCACCAAGAGTCCCAGGTCTCAAGGATATGGAATGGTATTATTAGAATATCATGTAACTAGCTACTGCTTATTCTTTCACTTCACACAATGAGACTTGTCCCTCAGTAGCAGTAACCTGACGTATACAAACGTCCTGGCTCCATTCCTCTTTGCCTGCATTCCAAATCTAACCGGCAGGTAAGTCCTGTTTTAGTTTATCGTTTCTCATCTCCATTTCCTTCCTTTATAGCCGTTCTCATTGCATTAATAAGACCTTCACGTCTCTCTACGTTTCATCCTCTTCTGTTCTTCCTTTCATATGACTCTTAGGATGTAATAAAATGCTTATTGTCAACAGAGTGTGCTTGCATACACCTGTAATCCAGGAGCTCAGGAGACTGAGGCTAGCCTAGGCAACTTAGCAACATTTTACCTCAAAAAATAAAGGGCTGCCAGTGTAGCTCAGTGAAGTGCTTAGCATGCTTGAGGCTGAGGATTTAGGCCCCAGCTCCCCAAAAGCATCACAGAAGTTTGCTGCCAGGCAGCCCCATTTGGGGTCCCCTTCTGCTTACCAGAAGCTTTATCCCTCTATTCTTATTTTTCCAAATAAAGTACCCACTTTGCAACTTTGAAAATAATTTATTGCCTAATGTCTTAGTCACTTTTTTGTTGATGGGACAGAATACCCAGCATCCACCAATTAAGGGAGGAAAGAATTTATTTTAGCTCACAGTTTCAGAAGGTCCATATCTGGGCTTCCAACATGGTGGAAACCCATGGCAGAGGTCACTAGCCAGAGAAAAAATGTTCAGTGCATGGCAAGCAGCCAAGTAAGGAAGAGCAGAGCCAACATGCACTCCTCCAGGCCAAGCCCCAAGCATCCACCCCTTCAGCCAGGCCCCCGCAGCACATAATATCCATAGGTAATCCACAACATCGGAGGACATGAGGCTTTTGGAGGACACTGCAGATCCAGACTATAACACCTGTGTAAGGTAATCAGAATTCCTCAGTCTGTCTGTGATTTGTCTTCTGTCTGCCTCTGTGACTTGCCACATGGTGCCCCAACCATTTGAAATAACCCCCAGTTTGCTATACTTGTCATGTTTCCTGCTTTGCCCAGCTGCTTACTCTTATCTCAAAAGCTTTTGCCTCTCCCATGATTAAATTTTCCAGCATTTTATTATGAAAAATTCCAGGCATGCAGAAGATGCCTGTATGCCAAGTAATTACATTCTCCCATTAACATTTGACTATACTTGCCTTAACTATACAAAAGTCCAGGTGTGTCATTACTGTACAAATTATGCCATGCATCTTTGCCTTATTGAAATCTAATATTAACAGTTTTATTAATTCACAATCGAACATGGACTTTGGAATATTTGTGTGTCACTTATTACTCAGATCTTCTATGTCATTATTCTTTTTCTCCCCCACTTCAGTGCTAAGAGTGAAACCCAGGGCCTCACATATGCTAGGAAGACTGCCAGCCATTGAGCTGCACTCCCAGCTCTTTATTATTATTATCATCATTATTATTTTGATGGTACCCAGGCTTGAACCCAGAGCCTTCACACTGAGTCCAGACCCTTCTTATGTTTTATTTTGAGACAGCCTCTTACAGAGTTGCCCATGCTAGTGTAGAACTTGATATCTGCCTGCTTCAGTCTCCCAGAATGCTAGGATTACAGGCATGTGCCACCATGCTTGGCTCATTTTTGTTTTTAATTTTACATTTGGTGATCCCACAAAACTTTGGTAGTATTTTACATAGTATTCATTTCATATTCTTTATATTTCTCATTTCCACTTTCATTTTACTTTTTCCTCTGTGTGATCGTGTGTGTGTGTGTGTGTGTGTGTGTGTGTGTGTGGCACTTGGAGTTGAACCCAGGGCTTTTACACTGAGCTTCCTCCCCATCCCACTTTCAGTTTTTGAGGTAGAGTGTCCCTAGGTTGACCAGGCTGGCCTCAAACTTGTGATTCTCCTATCTCAGTCTCCTGAGTGGCTGAGTTTACAGGCACATGGCATCTCACCTGTTGTTAGTATTCTTAGAGAGGCAGAATTACTACAGATTACATATAAATAGAGGAAATTTATTTGGACAGTTTGTAAGTCCAAAGAGGAAGTCCAGAGCAGCCACCTGCACATGCAAGAGCTGGAGGGTCCAATGGCTGCATAGATGTGAGATACAACACCACTTCAAGACTACAGAACAGCCAGTACAATTGTCCAAAGGCAGTGGTGAAGATCTGAAGACCGGAGCAAAACTCTGTGGTGGAGATAAGCGACAGGAGCAAGTCATTATCTGGAGACAATGGCAGAGGCCTTGAGCGCCCTCTGGAGTAGAAGCTGTGCCAATTTTCCTTCTCAACGTTCTGTTTAGTTCAAGTTACCAGCCTGTTGATTGGGCTGCCCACACTGAGGGTGGGTGTTCTTCCCTCATTTGCTGGCCCATGAGGCAGTCACATACCACAGGCTGTCCTGGGCATTTCCTGATCCCATCAAGTTGACACATTTCCCCCAGCAGTCATAACACCCAACGCTCTATCTTTTCAGTGCTTCTCAGGTTGTCTTTTTTTTGGGCGGAAGAGCTTTTAGTATAGGTCTACTAGTGAACAAAATCAGTTTTCATTAATTTGGAAAAGAAGACTTTATTTTTACCTTTATTTTCAAATGATACTGAGACTTAAATATAGAATAGTAAGTTGGTAGCTCAGTGCCTTGGCTTCTTTCCCTTTTATGGTGGTCAGACTTAGGCCATTTTGAGAGTAATGTGCCCCACCCCCTGGCTGCTTTTAAAAATGTCTGATTTTCTTTTGTTTCCTGACTTTTCGTGTGATGTTCTTTCTTTTTGTGCCTATTTGGGGCTCAGCAAAATAGCTATCGTATTTTTTTTTTTGAAAATTGTTGTCATTATCTACCTTCTTAAATACAGTAATGACAAAATGGAACATTTAATCATGGGAGAGGTAACTGAGCTGGAGTCAAACAACTGATATGGTTGTTAGTCTCTGAAATTTAGAGATATTGAGAGGATGATGAGTGTTGGAGAGGAGAGAGAGGCTAGGAGCAAGGATCTAAAACTTCCTGGAATAGAGAATGTGACTTTTTTGTGATTGTGACCTTGGGGGCAGTAATGAGAGTGGGTGGCGTGAGCCTAGTTGTATTGAAACTCCTCTGCCACCCTATGGCCCCTCAAGGAGCAGGAAATTCTGCAACAGGGAAAGAGGAACAGTCATGAAAACAAAAGTAACAACAAAGGGGCTGTTTTCCCTTTCCTTCGTGGCCCTGGCAAATGAACAGGAGGCCAGAAAGGATCTCCATTAGAATGAGCTGCAGAAGAGCTCATGTCCTTGAAGAGCTAAAGAAGGTAGGAAGGTTTTTTTTTTTTTAAAGTTAAGAGCTATTGATCAATGAGGGATTTAGGGGACATGCTGAGAGATTTGGGAAGGAAGGGAAAGGAATGAGAAATTAAATTTTAATGGAAAGTACAATGAGATTCATTTCTTGATGGATACTTATGAAGTTTAACCTTCAGCCAATGACAGTTTTAAAAATGACATGGGCATAATGAGTTTGGTCTTGATAAGTTTCTGAGATAAACATGGGATCGGATTTTCTACCATGACTACTAAGACTTCCATTACAAGAGTAAGGAGGAGCACAGAATGTAGTGTCTACCTAAAGCTTCAGTGTATAGGTGCTTCCAGCATAGACCTCCCAGTAGGACTCATGATCTAATAGCCGGAAAAAGCAACTTCTCAGGAATTTTCAAGTTTTGAGACCCCGCGTCAAGATGAATGAAGCAAATTAAATACTAGCTGTAAGACCTCGGGGCCAACTGGCCACTTGGCAACAAGTTCATTTTTTCCCTTTTTCTTCTATTAATTTGGACATTCTTTCTTTAAATCCTGTAACTACTTAATCTTTAATAATAGTGATATTATACTGGTCAAATACAAGAGTTGGCCAACTTTTTCCATAAAAGGTTAAAGCAAATATTTAGGGTTTGTAGGCCATGTGGTCTTTACCCCAGCTACTTTATTGTCTACCACAGTATGAGAATGGCCAGAAACAATATGAATGAAAGCAGCTATTTCTTTATTTAAACTTTATTTACAGAAAGTCAGAGAGGGGCTAGAGGAATAGCATAGCAGTTTGAGTGCTTGCTTAGCAAGTAAGTGCAAGGTCCTGAGTTCAAGGCGAGCCTTGGCTGCAAAGAAAGACCTTGGAGAGAGAGAGATGGAGAGAGAGAGAGAGAGAGAGAGAGAGAGAGAGAGAGAGAGAGAGAGAAAGTCAGTGGGATAAGTTTTGCTGTGCGTTGTAGTCTATTAACCCTTGGTAAAATAAACTCTCCAGGCCATTTTTTACTGGAAAGTACTAGTGACCTTTGACAGTACATTACTTAGTAAATTTTTGTATGGTGTACAGTTTTAAAATTTAGTGAAAATTTACCTTGCATTTTATGCAAATGTGGTAACAGATGTATAATCATGTTTGTTTCATTTGTATGAATTTAGTGGTGATTGACAATTATATCTACCTATTTTAAGTTATAATTAATCACTAGCTTAATTTCAGACCTAGGTAGTGGTGCTTATAGTCTATTAGTCTTATCCTGAGAACTTGCTGTTTGGTATTACAGTCTTGCTAAATTCTTTTCCTCATGCTTTCGTATCAATTTGTTCTCTCTTGATTCTACTACTCTGGCCATTTTTAGTCACCTTCCTGGATTCCTTCTCTTAACTTTTTGGTGCTACCTAGGATTGCACCCATAATTTTTCCTCCTCTTCTTCCCTCCCCTCTCCCCTACCTCTTCCCTCCTTCCTTTTTCCTTCCTCCCTTCCTCCCTTCCTCCCTCCCTTCCTCCCTTCCTTCCATCCTTCCCTCCCTCCCTCCCTTCCTTCCTGCCTGCCAGCCTGCCTCTCTGCCTTCCTCCCTCCCTCCCTTCCTTCCTGCCTTCCGTCTTTGTCTTCAATTTCTTTGCAATACTGGGTATTAAACCTAAGGAGTGTTGATTTTAGACCACTTAAATAGAACCTTCTGGTTTTTATTTTTGGTTTCTTATGGGTTATGTGTGTGGCTCGAAGTATGTGAAAACTCAGCATGTCAGAATTAAACTTGGTCTTACTCCTGAGTTGTCTCATGAATGGCCTCCTAGTCTCCTCAGTCATCCTGGAAAGCTGGAAGCCAGTCATTATTTTGCCATGATTCAGTCATTTGTCAAATCCTGTCCATTTACTTCAGTAGCTTTGAGTGTCTTCAGAGTTCCAGCCCTAGTGGTTGCGCCACTCTTCTAGGTGGTCTCACTCCTTCTAATTATAACCCCCCAGTGGGTGCTGTGTACCAGTGCCACCGCAGCTGTTAACCCTCCCAGACAGAATTAAGCCCTCTGCACTGGCTCTGTACAGTGTTTGTTGTGTTTCTGAATGATGTTTCTTTCTATGATCTGACAATAGGACTGCCATTCAGTCATTTACATACCCAGCTTTATAACCCTTACTACTTCATACGCCTCTTGCTTATTATATAGATATTTGATAAAATTGTAATAAGTGAAATTTCGATGACCAGATTAAATATAATTAATTTTATTTATTTATTTAGTTAGTTTTTTGAGACAGGGACTCACTTGATAGCCCAGGCTGACCTTGAACTCATGGCAATCCTTCTGCCTCAGCGTCCCATGTGCTGAGATTACAGGCATACATCACCACACCTGGCTTATGTGGTGTTGGGGAACTGAACCCAGGGCCTTGACTTGCTAGGCAAATGCTTTAACCACTGAGCTATTCCTCAAGCCCTATGTAATGAATTTAATATGTGCATGTTTATCTCCATACCTCAGGAAACTATGGAATGAGTAAAGAAATAAAGAGATTGTGTAAAACCATAAAGACAAAATAAAGGAAAAAGTAGTGCAGCTCTATGAACAGTAGCAAGCAGATAATCTTCATCCACATCCTTACTCCTAGCCACAGAGACTGGTGGAATTATTTATTTCCTTAGAAACAGGAACTCGCTCTGTAGTCCAGGCTGGTCCTGACCTCCCTGTGTAGCCCAGGCTGTTCTCTAGTTCAGCGCTCCTGCCTCAACCTCCTGAGTGCTACGATTACAGGTTTGTGCCGCCACACCTGGCTTAATTTTTTTTTTTATCTGATGGTGGGAATTGAACCAGAGCCTTACTGAACTAAGCCTATGCCCAGAATTTTATCTTTTCTAGAGAGTCTTTTCCCCCTAGTAAAAAGCACATAGAGATAGTGACATTTGGACGCACTGTTGATGCAGTCAGCTTTCTGCGTAGTTACTCATCTGTGGGATATATCATGGCAACAGAGCCACGTTCAACAACATATTCAGTTGTTTTAAATTGTGGACAGAGGACAGAACTCAGCACTTCTCTAGCAAGCACAAGGCAAGCACTTGTCTAGCAGCACTCAGGAAGGCTAAGGCAGGAGGATTGCTGTGTGTTTGAGGCCAGCCCAGACTACAGAATGAGACGCTGTCTCAAGGTAATTGTGATTAATACTAAAAATTAAGTTTATGTACAGTTTGAGTGTAGACATGTATATAGTGATAAAGCCACGAACAGTATTCACATCAGAATATCGCCTATTAACTTACTCACATCTGTAACCCTTGACAAACATGATCTGACCTCTCTCCTAATAGTTTTCCAGATTATCATTTTAAGTAGAATTGTATGGTATATAGTTTTCCAACTTAGCAAGACCCTGTCTCTAAATAAAATTTGTTGCTGGAAATGAGGCCCAGTACAAAGGTACTGGGTGCAGTCTCTAGCACTGGAAAAAAATTCATTTTAAACATTTTCTAGTCTTCTTTTGACTAATGTTTGTGTGGTATACCTTTTTTCATCTTTAATACGTCTTTCCTGTTTTGCTCATTTTTATTAGTATGTATATGTGAAACACAGTGATTACATTAAGCTTGAGAATTTTTTGCATACATATTGCAGCAACTCACAATCTCTTCTCCCCCTTTTGGCTCTCCCACACCCTTCCTCTACCCTCGACTCCCAAATTCTCACCCATTTGGTCCTATTACTTGTATTCTGGGTTGCTCGATTAGAGGAAGCACGCAATATTTAACCATCTGAGTCTGACTCACTTTACTAAGTGTGATGATGGCAAGTTGTGTCCATTTACCTACAAATGACCCAAGTCTGTCTGTCTTTAAAGAAGAGTAAGGCTGGAGGAATGGCACAGCAGTTAAAGCACTTGACTAGGAAGTGTAAGGCCCTGAGTTGATTCTCCAGCACCACATAAAGCTGGGTGTGGTAGTGCACACCCGTAATCCCAGCACTTGGGAGACTTAGGCAGGATGATTGCCTTAAATCCAAGGGTATTTTGGGCTACATAGTAAGTTCAGAACCAGCCTGGGCTATAGAGCAAGATCCTGTTTCAAAAAAAATTTTTTTTGTATGCATTGGTCTGTTAATGGATATTTTAAGCGTCTTCCACAACTTAGCTATTGTTAATTGTGCTGCTATAAATACAGGTGTGCATGAATTTAACTCTTTTGGAAAGATACCCAGAAGAGGTATTGCTGGGTCAAATGAAATATTTATTTTCAGCTTTTGAGGAATCTCCATACTACTTTTCATAGTGGTTGTACAGTTTACAGTCTCACCTCCAGGTACAGGCCATGCTCACTGGAGTAAGATATTATCTTAATGTTATTTTACTTGGCATTTCTGTAATAGCTAGGAATTTGTACTTCTAAGAACTGTCTATTCATTTCAGTTGCCCATTTTTAATTGGGTCTTTGATTTTTTTATCCCTATTAATATTTGTGTGTGTCTGTGTGATACATAATTTTTACATTGAACCTGAGCATTTTATGGACATATTTATCATGTCAAAATTACAATCCCTTCTCAACTCTTTTGACCCTCCCACAAATTCCCCATTGTCCCTTAACTCCCACTATCACCCCCACTTTCTTTTTTACGTATCAACTCTCTTTCTCTTTGCCACCCTTTCACCTCCTTCCTTTCCCTTTCTCCACAAAGTTCATCTTCTTTCTTCTTTGTCTCTTACATTTTTTCTTGTTTGGCTTTCTCATATTAGATAAACCATATAGTATTTAACTACCTGGGACTGATTCATTTCACTGAGCATAATGGTCTCAAGATCCATCCATTTTCCTAAAAATGACCCAACTATGTCATTGTTGATGGCAGAATAATACTCCATTGTGTATATATACCACTTCTTTATCCAGTCACCTGTACTTGGGCATGTTGACTTCTTCCAAGATTTGGCTATTATGAATTGTGCTGCTATACAAAAGACCTTCAGGTTATCATTATACCAGTCAGGTTTCTTAGGTGAAACATATCAAAGACTGAATGAATGAATCACTGTATTAATTGAGCTTACATTTATGCCTCAAAAGTATATCACACATAAAGCAATAGCTATAATGGCATACTTGGTTATTTCAGAATTTTTTTAAAGAGTTCTTTTCCAAAGAAAAGCAGGGAGAAATGAATAAGATCATTATTACAAATTTAGTTACAGAGCATGAAATCAAGACTTAAAATTCAAGAGTCACAGGTTCTGTGCTGAGGGTAGACAGTGAGAGAGGACCTAACAGTCTGATGGTCTCTGAGGTGTCCTGGTAACACCCAGCCCCCTCTTTAAAGCTCTCCCATCTGTCCTGGCTTCCCTCCCCAAGGGTGGGCCTCCCTGCCCTTGAAGGTGCTCCCACTACCACCCCCTTCTCTCCACAACTGTCTCTTGTGCCAGTTTCCTCTTAGACACTGTTTAAGAGTGACCCCCAAAACTCTGACGTGTTGTTCTGAGCCTGCTTTTACTTGAAACAGTTTGGTCTCGGGCTCTTTAAAAAAAAAAAAAAAATGGCTCCTGCTTATGTCACTGCCTGTTATGGCTGCCAAGTGCTGCTTCTAGTCTAGGTTCCAGGAGGCCTTTTCTAGGGGAAGCTCACGTTGCATTTGCATTTTGCACTACCCGGAGACTTGTGTTTTGAGGCTGGAGCTAGCAACTGCTGCGATTCCCACTTGTCCCAGATCTGCCCTTACCTCAGTTAGAGGTTCTGGGCTCCAGGCTTTCCTCTGAGGATGCCAGCGGCTCAGGGCTGCTCTTAGTTGGCCTGGAGCTGCTTCTTGGGCTGCTGTTTTCCTCTGCTTCTGATGTGTCTTTGGGATTTCTGATTTTCCCTTGCCTTCCTTTCAATTGTTGGAGTGCTCCTTCCTCTCCTAGCTAAGTTGAACAGGCAGTTTTTAATTATAATCTCAGCTTTTTAAGTGAGTCCCTGAGGAGATATTGTATAGCTCTGTTACTCAGCTGCCATCTTGACCAAAAGTCCTGGGGTCTTTGATTTTGAGGGTCTATTTTTCTTGAATGTTTTGTGTATTCTGGTAATTAGCCTTCTGTCCAAGGTGTAAGTTGTAAAACCTTTTTCCCATTCTGTCAATTCTTTCCTCATTCAGTTAATTGTTTCCTTTGCTGTGAAGATGCTTTTTAATTTGATACAATCCCATTTGTTGATTCAGAGGATTATTTCTTTTGCATCAAGTGTCCTCTTGACAGTCTTTGCCTACACCTACATCTTCAAGAGTTTTACCTATTTTGTCCTCTGGGAGGTTTCAGTTTTAATTTCTGAGTCTTTGATCCACTTTGATTTGATTTTGGTACATGGCAATAGATGCGTCTCTAGATTCATTCTTCTGCATGTACCAGTTTCCTAGAATGATGTATTTACCCTTTTTTTCCAGTGTATGTTTTTGGCCCCTCTGTCAAAGCTTAGATAAATGAGGTCACTCGAGATTGCCTTTGTATTCCCAATTCTGTTCCTTTGGTCAACCTGTCTGTTTTTGTGTCTGTACCATACAGTTGTTAATCATGGTTGCTTTTTAGCATACCTTGATGTCTGGAATCATAATGCCACCTTCTTCTGTCTTGTTGCCCAGGAAGGCTTCGGTTGTCCTTCAGTTCCATATGAACTTTTAAGATTTTTTTCAAGCTCTATAAAAAATGTTAGTATTTTGTTGGGAACTGCATTCAATCTGTTTATCAGTTTTGGCAGTATATCCATGTTGACAATGTTAATTCCGCCTGTCCATGAACAGGGAGTGTCTTTCCAGTTTCTAATGTTCTTACCAATTTCTTTTTTTCAGCATAATATAATTTTCTTTGTAGAGGTCCTTTACTTCTGTGGTTAAGTTTACTTGTAGGTATTAATTTTTTGAGGAGCTATTGAAAAATACATCATTTGTCCCAGCTCTTTCTCAGTGAGTTCATTGTTAGTGTATAGGAATACTGCTGATTTTTTGTATTCTACAGTTTGGCTGAATTTGTTCATTAGATCTAAGAGTTTTGTGATGGAATTTCTGTCGTCTTCTTTATAGAGAATCGTGTCATCTGTAGGTAAGGATAGCTTAGCAACTTCTTTTCAATACATATTTCTCTTTATTTGGTTCTCTTGCCTTATTGCTCTGCCTCTGCTTTCAAAAACTATGTTGAATAGGAGTGGTAACAGTGTTGTGTTGTGTTCCTGATTGAAGAGAAAGTGCTTTCAATTTTTCCTCATTTAGTAAAATATTGGCAATAGGTTTGGCATAGATGACTTCTGTGAGTTTGAAGTAAGGTCCTTCTGTACCTATTTTGCTCATTGTTTTTTTGTTTGTTTGCTTGTTTGTTTGAGACATGGTCTCACTCTGTAACCCAGGCTGGTCCTAAACTCACTACGGAGCCTAGGCTGGCCTTGGACTCACAGCAATCCTCCTGCCTCAGTCTCCTGAGTGCTGGGATTACAGGCATGCACCACCACATCCAGTTTATGTGATAGAATTGAACTTGGGTACTTAGTGCTTGACTTAGCGCTTATTAGATGAGTGCTGAGCCATTCCTCCAGCCTATTTTTTGTTGTTGTTGTTGTTGTTGTTGTTGTTGTTGTTGTTGTTGTTGTTTGGTTTGGTTGTTTGTTTAAATCATGAATGGATATTGGATTTTGTCAAAGGCCCTTTCTACACCTATTGGGATGATCATGTGATTTTTTTCATGCTTTTACTTATATGCTGTGTTATATTAACTGATTACGTATGTTGAATCATCCTTGCATCCCAGGAATGAAGCCAGCTTGGTCATGGTGTATAATCTTTTTAATGATTTGCTGAATTCTATTTGCCAGTATCTTATTGAGAATTTTTTTCATCTGTGTTCTTAAAGGAGATTGATCTGTAGTTTTCTTTCCTGGTTAATTGAAGTCTTTGGTTTGGTATCAGCGTAGTGCTAGACTCCAGAAGCAAGTTTGGCTGTGCTCCTTCTCCTTCCGTCTCACAGCGCCGTTTGAAGAGCATTGGCAGTAGCACTCCTGAAGGACTGGTAGGATTCTGCTGTGAATCCATCTGGTTCCAGCCTTTTCTTTGTGAGTAGAGATTTTATTACTGCTAGGGGTCTGTGTAGAGTATATCACCATACTTAAAGTGAATTTCTTATTGTAAATAGTTTATACTTTGGGTTTTTTTAATTTTTGTTTTTTGAGACAGGGTCTTGCTAAGTTGCCCCAGGTGGCCTTGAACTTGTGATCCTTCTACCTCAGTTTCATACGTAGCTGCGATTACCAGGATACCTACCACTTCTGGCAGATGTTTTTTCTCTCAATATTTCTTCTTCTATCTAGCCATCCATCTATCATATATATATAATTTTGAGACAGGATCTTGCTGTGTAGTCCAGGCTGGTCCTGAATTCACTATGTAGCCTATGCTGGCCTTGAGCTCACTCAGCTTCTGAGTGCTGAGATTACAGGCATATACCACCACTCCTGGCTTATGTGGTGTAGGTGAATCAAACTCAGGGCCTTGTGCTTGCTAGGCTGGTGCTCTACCTCCTCTATTATTCTTCCAGCCCAGATAATGTCTTTTTAATTGATATTTTTAGGCCCTTCTTAATGTGACAAGGTTATTAAGTCAGTGAGTCGCCAGGTTATGGTCCCTTTCCTTGTTAACTTCCTCATCTCTCTCTTTCTTTCTTTCTTTCTTTCTCTTTCTTTCTTTCTTTCTTTCTTTCTTTCTTTCTTTCTTTCTTTCTTTCTTTCTTTTGGAGACAGAGTCTCACTGTGTTGTCCAGATAACTTTGAAAGACCTGGCTCAAGCAGTTCTGCCTTAGTCTCTCCTCTACAAAGAAGTGTGTTTATATTTAGGCTTGCCTTTGTATTGCATGCACATACTTTTCTATAAATAAGTGATAAGGAATTTTTAAACTTCAGGGCTCCCAGCACTACAAAAAAACATCAAATCAAATTAGGATGTATGGGGCTATCTTAGTTACTTTTTTGTTGGTGGGACACAATACCCAATATCCACAACTTAGAGGAAAGGTTCATTTTAGCTTACAGCAAAACAGAGGGTCTGAGTCCATACATGGGTAGCGTGCAGTGGTGGAACCACATGGCAGAGACCTAGCCTGAGAAAGGTTGTTCACAGCATTATGAACAGGAAGCTGAGTGAGCCAAGAAGAGCAGAGCTAGCATATATCCTAGGTCACGTCCCAGTGATCTACTGCTTCTACCCAGGCTCCACCTGTTAACAGCATGTGAAATCTGTAGGCATTCACAACATCCAAATACATGTGACTTTAGGGGCACTCCAGATCCAAACCAGGATGTTCTTTCTGCCCTGGTCACATGTCCACCTCCTTAGGCAAAATGCACTTCATTCATCTCTAGGAGTTGCCAAAGTCTTAATAATTCTGGCACTGCTAAAAAGTTCAAACCCAGAGTCTCCTGAGACTCAAAGCAAACTCGTAACTCTGAGCTCCTCTGAAAATCAAAAAAACATTAAACACTTCCAACATACATTAAAACAATAGTATAGTTCCATGTCCAGCACCAGGGGTAAACGGTGAGCTCCGAGGTGTTCAGTGGTCCCACCCCTAAGGCAGTCTCTCTATTCTGCAACCTCTGTGCTTCTCTTTTGGGCTGGGTACATTCACAGTCTGTGGTCTTGCTCTACAGATGATCCGTGTTCCTGGCATTTCTACATTTCCAGGGTTTCCACTGCACTTTCGGCTTTACCTTTACAACCTCAGGCATTTTCTTCTCATTTACACTGCCTGGCTTCCAAGGACTTCTAAACTTTGGGTGAAAGCCTTCCTGACACCAAAACTTTCTGCATTCTGCATGCTTGTGAAACAAGCACCATGTGAATGATGCCAAGATCTGCCAAGGCTTGAGCCGTTGTTTGGCCCACTGGGACCGTGGCTGCAGAAGTCTCTTGAGTTCTCACATGGCTGAAATCCTTGGGGATTCACTTTCCTGGTTGCCCTGAAGGGTGTTCTGGGTCTCTTTCTTTAAAACAATCTTTTGCCTTTGCGTTCTTGAGTGATGTTATGGTTTGGATCTGCAGTGTCCCTCAGGAGCCTCATATATTTTGATGTTGTGGATTACCTGTGGATACATGGGCTATTGGAAGGTGGGGCCTGGTCGAAATGGATGGGATATTGTGGCTTGACCCTGAAGGGGCAGACTACCTGGAAGGGTAACTCCATCCTTCCTCCCTCACTTGGCTTTCCATATGCTATGCCATGAAGAGTTCCCCTCTGGCTGGCCTCCGCCATGTGCTTCCATCATTGCCAGCTGCCCGTGAATGGACTGTGTGAGACCTTCTGAAACTCTGTAAGTCTTTCCTCCCTTAAGTTGTGGTTATTGGATATTCTGTCCCAGCAATAAAAAAAGTAACTAAGCCAAGTGGTAGGGGTCTTGCTGATCCCTGAGCTGCCCTGAAGGCATCTTTTCTTGAAGTTTTGCTTCCAAGTACTTGACTGTTTTAATGCTAATCTCTCCAGCAGCCATTTATTCTTTTTTTGAGACACGGTGGCTCTGTATTCAGGCTGGTCCTGAGCTCACTGTATAGCCTAGACTGGCCTCAAACACACAATAGTCCTCCTACCTCAGCCCCATAAGTACTGAGATTATGAGTACAGGCATACACCAACACGCCAGGCTTATGTGGTGCTGGAGAATTGAACTCATGGCCCTGAGCTTGCTAAGCAAGTGCTTTAACTGCTGAGCTATTCCTCCAGCCCTCATTGACTGTCACCCCAACTTTGTAGTCAGTTTCTTTCTGGCAAAATGGCAAACTTTTTGCATATTTTTTCTCTGGCATTTGTTTTCCTGCTTTTCAGTGTGGCACTGGCTAAAAGCTACAAGCAGCAACCATGTGAAAGCCTGAACATTGAGCTGCTATGAAAGTTTTGCTGCTAGATTAATTAGACCATTGCCCTTAGTCTCAGTTTCAGGCAAAGACTCAGGACAGGCAAAATGCCAGCACACTTATTACCAGAGCATAGCACACATGGTTTCTATACCAGTTGCCAACGGAGTCCTTGCCATCCTTGCCACTTAAAGCCTCTGGAGTCCAGCATTTCCCATCTGCACTCGGTCAATCTTCTGGTCTTCTGAGCTCCCACCAGAATCTCCCATCAAGCATGACTCACAGCATTCTAAGACTTGTCTAGAGAGCATCTTCAGACCTTTCCAAACTCCTCCTGTAAATCAGTTCCAAAGCCTCTAAAACACGTCAGGTAAAGTCAAAGCAGTGACCTCACTTCTCTGGTACTAATCCCTGTCTTAGTTACTTTTTGCACTGGAACACATTACCCCTGAGTCCAAGGCCGGCCTGAGCCACACCAGTTAGTTCAGGACTCACCTCAGCTACAGAGTAAGACCCTGTTTCAAGAAAAGAAAAAAGAAAGAGAGAAAAAAATACAAAAAGGAAGCTTAATGGTTATTGGATATAAGGAGGGACTGAGGGGAAACAACTGTAAAATAAGATTGGGGAGAGTCACCCATTGAACAATTGAAAGTTACATGAAGTATATTTCTTTGGCCTGCTATATCAACATTTATATATTTCGTTCTCTTTTTTTGTGAGAGAGAGAAGGTTTTGCTCTGTAGTCTAGGCTGGTACTGATCTCACTCTGTAGCGCAGGTTGTCCATGAACTCATGCTAATTATCCTGCTTCAGCCTCCTGAGTGCTGGGATTATTGGTGTGTGCTACCGCATCAGGCTTATGTGGTGCTGGGGAATCGAACTCAGGGCCTTGTGCTTGCTAGGCAAGTGCTGTAACCACTGTGCTCTTCCGCCAGTCCCTTTCATCTTGTTTTTATATTTAATTTATATGTTAATTTTTTGTTGTTGTACCAGGATTGAACTTATATTAAAGTTTGTGTTATTTTTTACTTAGTGTAAAACTTTAATATGGTGAAGAAAATTCCATATGGACTCTGCAGCTTTGTGCTGTGCTGATGTTCTGTTGTAATTACCTACAACTTGATTTATTTGCTGCCTTAGTTACTTGTACATTGCTGGGACAGAATGTGCAATGTAAGGGAGGAACCAGCAGCCTAAGGGAGGAAAGATTTATTTTAGTTCAGCTGCAAATGGTCTGACACTGTCCATTCATGGGCGACCAGAAACAGGGAATCACGTGGCTTCAGAGACAGGCTCTTCACAGCTTGGCAGACAGAAAGCCAAATGAGGGAGGAAGAGCAAGGCTCCCGTCCAGGTCCTGGCCCAGCAGTCTGCCCTTCTTGGTTTCTAGTTCTGTCCCTTCCAACAAGGCCCCATCTCGTAACAGTACACGGTTCTCTGTGTATCCTACTCCCTCCAAATAACCCGAGACTTTTAGGAAACATTCCAGATCAAAACCAAAACGTTTACACTACAGACAACTGTATTGTGATAGAATAGACTGTTCTTGCCTCGGAGTCAAACAATACAGTGATAACCATGTAAAAACATGACTTACCCTAAAGTTGTGGTTTAATTGGAAAGGCAAGAGGGAGGAAGAAGAACTGAAAATACTAAATTGCAGTCTAGCCTACCCATACAAAAGGGGTAGGGACCCTTTTTTCTGCCCAAAGTCATTGGATATTTATGACATCCCTCACAGGCTATACGAAAAAAGTCAACTTAAAATTAGCCTGCTGTATTTGCTCGGACCTTTAATGAACTCACCCTGGTGTGATGGCTAAAACTGGGTCTTTTGGTGAGGTCTTAGCTGTGTGGCCATATGTGGCCTGTAGGCCAGATGTCCTCCAGCTGTGAATGTGATAGATTGCTTGAAAATAGTAAGTAGGGGACTTGTGTCTGAAAATGATATGAAATTTTTTAATAAAAAGTGTTGAACATGTAAACAGGTAAATCACTAAGTAACTGAAAGTGCTGGCCTCTGAGGGTGGCAGCCCAGGACTGACCGGGCTGAGGTTTTTATCCCAAATCTTTTATAACTATCTGATTTTTAAACCGTATTTGTACTGCTTTAATTAAATTGAAATAGTAAAAACAAATAAAAAATCTTACTAAACGAATATCTTAGAGTAGCAGTTGTGTTTATGGAACATGCAGCATTGCCAGTTATCACCTTAAGCCCAGGAGCTTCGCACCTTTTTACACCTTCTAGGTACCATCCTTCCCTTTTTAGTGATTTTTGAATTCTTGAGATAACTTGAAAAAATAAGGTGGACTGTGTAGCTGAAAGAATTTTAAATGTTATTAGAGAAGTAACATCTACCATGATGCGAGGAAGAGGCCATTCTTTGGTACAAGTTTGTCATTTTCTCAAAAGAAACTTTGACAAAGATTTTATAAACCCTTAAAATTAACTTTTTGTTTCTGTTGACCGTTATTTATTAACCATCTGGATTACATAATAATTGTTTCTCTCTGGGAAGTTTTGGATTTAAAAGAAAGAAAATATAAGTTATTTGTATTTTTGTCCCGGTCACCTCTCTCCCATGAACTACACTATTGTCACAACAAAATTGTTGGGTATAATCCAGTTTTTATCTTGGTCAAGGACCTCGTCTTTGGTATCTATACTTAGACATTGGGTTTTACAAGTGAAATAAGCCAGAGAGAAAAGGTGTCTCCTATAAACAAAATAGAATGCTGATCACTGTTCTGCGTAAAAAGTATTGTATAGTGCTGGTCTACTTTGCTGATAGGTTGACTTGCTTACAGCTATTACATACAACTTTGCCAGGTTATAACCATTGATTATGTTTATTAAGGAAAGAAGCACTTTGTTTGGTTGAAAATGGTGGAATGTTAGCTGTATTTTGTAACAATGTGACTTGAGAAGAGAGCAAAGCCTCTGGAATCCAGAAGACCAGTGATACCTTGACTTAGAATCAGGATTTCTATAAATCTGGCCATCCATGTCTCCTTTCCTTCCTTCCTTCCTTCCTTCCTTCCCTCCCTCTTTTCTCCCCCAGCCCCTCTATTTCTTCTTTCTTTCTTGTGGTACTGAGGATTGAACACCCAGGGTTTTGCTCTGAGTTACACCCCTAAGCCATTTTTTAGTTTTGCTTTTGAGGTAGATTCTCGCCAGGATGTTAAGATGCCTGGGATGGACATTCACATGTTTCTTGCACATGGGCAGGAACTCATGGGTATATGAGAAGGGATTAAGTAGAATGTAACTGGGGAGATGGAAGCACTCTGTGTGGTGATGGAATGTGGAAATTATGTAAATGTTTCCTTGAGAAAGAGAACTACAGAGATGCTGAATGAACAGGTAGAATGGAGAGGAAATTAGAAAGGTACAGTTACTGAATCTGGGTGATGGGTACATAGTTATATTACTGTGTTCTTTTCAATATATATATATATATATATATATATATATATATATATATATATATATATTTGAGATTTTTCTGTAAAGGCTTTTGAACCTTTAACATGTATTTTTTCAATAAAATAATGTATTCATTTTGTGGATTTCTGCAGTTTTTTTTTTCAAGGGAAATATCCATGTGATCTTAGATGAATAATTAGGCCTCATGTATGCCCGATAATTTTGGCAGTGTCCAATTATTCCCGTTGTCAGAGGCAGTGATTTAAATGTGCACTCCTCCTTCAGATACGCGAGGTTGAGACGTGTGGGTGTGGTTTTCTGTGACTCTGCTTGCCTGCCTGCTCTCCTGTCTTCATACCTTAGCTCAAGGAAGCTGATCTCATGCCAGTCACTGCAGTTAGAATGAAATACAAAGTGGTCATCACAAACTACAGGCCAGGCCCCAAATAGTTTAGATAATTGGCTTTATCTCTTAATTCTCCTGTCACTCTTCCAGGTCACTCTATGTCAGCCTCGAGGGCTTTCTTTTGCACACTCTGGCTTATTCCCACTTCATGGTCTTTGTATCTGTTGATACTTTGATCATGAGACTAGCTTCTCATGACAGGTTTGATTTAAAATGTAGTTCTAGAGCAGGGCCTTCCCTGACATCTAAGACTAGCTTCTTGCCATTCTCTACAGCAGTAGGCCACAGTGTGGTCTGCAGAGCAGTTTCGTCAACATTCCCCCAAAAGTTTTATTTTTGGTTTGTTGTGTATTTTTGAAGGGGAAACAGAGTCCTGGTCCCACCATAGACACCCGGATGCAAGACTACACTTTAAAATTTTCGGAAGCATTGGTCTAGAGGCTCTCTCAAAGTTCTCCTGTGTAACTGTGTAGATTTTTTATCTGTTCCTGAAGGGACTTTGGTCATTTCTCTGTTTCTTTCCTGACTGGAATGTGAGTTCTACAAGGCAGGCAGCACTCCGTCCTGTGCTCATCCTCGATGGCTGGCACGTGGCTGTGTCTCAACCAGGACACCTTAATGAGTGTTCGACAAGTGAGAATAAATGACTGTGTTCTTTGAAATACATAGCTGTTTACAATAAAAACCTTTATTTACAGTTTTCAGTTGTACAATTGGGGCCATGGTTATCATAATCACTGTAAAGGGCTTTTACTCTGCTTCTTTGATATAAGTACAGTTTAAATCAGTGTGTCTAATAAAGAATCATTTATCCTTATTTCCGAGCAGTGTGTCACCAGAACCAATATTTAGGTTTTATTAGAGTGCATTTCTGCCAGCTTTAACATAACTTTACTTTTTGGTATTTAAAGACTCCCACCCAGTTAAAATTATCTTCAAAAGAGTTTATCCAAAGTAAATAACAGTTTGATATTTATTCATTAAATCAGAATTTTTAAAAGTAACAATGTAGGATATCAATAATATTAAGTCACATAAAAAATGATGTTTTTTAAATGAAAACTAATGTAGCATGTAATTTTTTGACTTTTTACTTTTGAGATATGACTTGAAGGAACACCTACAGTTTCTGATACTGTGCTACATGCCCTATTTCCAGGATCTGTTTCTTCATGCAGAGGCTGGTGAAATCTGCCAGGAAACAACTTTTCAGTTTGTGTACTTTGAATGAAGTAAATCTGGCAGCTCATCCATAGCTTTTGATCTCCCGCCCCCAGAAACATTTGGCAGTGGCTGAAGGCATTTGTGGTCGTCACAGCTGTGGGTGGAGAAGCTTGTTGTTAGCATCTAGTAGGAAGAGGCCAGGAATACTGCTGCATACTCTACAGTGCGCACAGTAGCCCCTACCAGAAAGAATTACCTGGCACAGAAGGACAGTAGTGCCACCTGTAAGAGACGTAGGCTTAAATCAAGAGAGACTCCCTATTTAAATGCTGATGCCATCAGAAAAGGAATACTTTGCCTTACCCTTTGGGAAAGAGAACATATAGAAATTGGCCATGTCAGAGAATCAGATGTTCTATTATCAATTCTAGATACTGTTTTTAACCAGAGGCAATGTAGAAATCAAGTGACTGGCTTCCCTCTTCTGTGGGTTAATCACTCTGAGCAAAAGATATCTAAGAAACTTAGCAACTTAGTTGATTTTATAATTGGATCACCTTCTCAAATAGTTTTACATTTTTAAACATAGGGAATCTCAAATATAGGGTTACTGGTTTTCCTTATTTTACAGATGGGGTCGAGGATTTGGTCTTTTGGGTTCCATTTTTGGAAAGGATGGTGTATTAAACCAGCCAAACAGTGTCTTTGGACTTATATTTTATATACTGCAGTTATTACTTGGTAAGTATTTATACAGCAATGCAAAAATAAGTTTGTCGTATTCCATTTAGTACTTTGTGTCTTTGCTCTAAAATGTGTTTTATATTAAAGCATATGTTCATGATAGAACTACTAGTTTGTAGCATATTTTTGTGTTTAAACATGATCCACTAAGATTTTTATAATGTTAATGTTGAACTTGGTATCAGTTGGTGTTTACTCATGGATAGCAGCATCTCTTGGTGTCCAGAGAAACCATCCTGGTCCTAGAAACTTATTCAGATCTATCTCCCAAGAAAGCTTTTTTTTCCTCTCAATGTAGACTCTGCAGTTATTTAAAAAGATCATGTATTAAGAAAACATGAACAGCAAACTATATTCATAATCATGTCACCTTTTAACAGTCAACTATTTCTATTGTCTTTTTAAAATTTATGGTACTGGGGAATCTCAAAACTCAGGCCTACTAAGCTACATCCCCAGCCCTGTCTTCTGTATGATTTAATAATTTTATGTGACCTCTTATTTTTAATATGTTACCACCTCTCTTAAGTATCTTACTATTTCTGATTTAGTTCACACTTTTTTTGTTTAAATAATGCCACAGTGATCGTTTTCTTTAAAAGAACAACCTCTCTGCCTTATGAAACTATTTCCACAAAATAAACTTCCAGGTATAGAAAAATTTTTAAATTTATTTTTAAAATTTATGATGGCACTAGGAATTGAACCCTGGGCTTTCCCCCAAGTTATATCCCCAGCCCTTTTATTCTTTTTTAATTTTTGAGGAATAGTCTTACTAAGTAAATTGCCCTAAGTAGGCCTGAACTTGTGAACTTCCTGCCTCAGCCTCCCAGAGTGCTGGGGTTAAAGTGTCACCATGCCAAGTTTTTGTTTGTTTGTTTAATGGATTTTAATAGAGAATTACTCAGTAGCTTTTCTGCTGGTTTTCTGGTTTCTATGAAACTTTATCTAATATATTTTAAATGTGGTCTATAAAATTTTTAATAATTCCATGTTAGCAGTGTTTATTTTAATTTTACTAATTTTAATTTTCTCTTATTGCCTGCTTATTTATTGAGATCCTCATAATCATCCATTTTTCATATTTCTTGCTAACATTTTACTTGTTCTTTATACTTTTAATGCTTGTGAATTTGCATTGTGTAAGCTTTTGTATTTTTATAGTTAAATTCACCCATTTTTGTCTTTACATTTCAGCTGTTAAAATCATATTCCATTGTTTGCAAGTTCTTTTGTAATTTGATTCATTAAGCATATATTTAATTCTTATATCCAAAGTTGGTTTGTTATAAGGCAAATTGTGAATGTGGGTTTTACTGAAATTTTACGAACTTTGCCCATTTCTGTGTACAAGTATGTATGTATGTACGTATGTGTTGTGTGTATAAAAATTTGTCTTGTAGGAGTATAAAGATGTGCACGTTCATAGCAATACAGTTTAAAAGGCAAAAAAATGTAAGTAGCCTAGAAATAAGTAATGGCTGGATAAATTAGGGCACATCTATATTAGAAAATACGATGGAACCATTAAAGGAAAAGTAGGTCTAATATATATATATATATATATATCCTAGAAGATTAAGACATTGTTCAGTGAAAAAAGCAGTTGTGGTATAGGTACAACAAATGTAAGAAAGGATCCAGTGGTTGGAGGAGAGGGAGGAATTTGAGTTTTCATCTCTATTGGGTTTTTTGTTAAAGGATTTCTAATGAATATAAAGCATAAATCTAAAGGAATATTTTTTTTCCCTGTATAAGGAAGAGCCTAAGAAAAGTCTTTGGTGATACTAATTTGGGGAAGGAAAGGTACAACAGTCAAATTTCTATTTGTAATATTGTTAATTTAATTATTCATTATTTTAAACTATACACATTATTTCTATTGATATTTTCTTAAGTTTTTTTAGATTCTTCACATTCTTCTGTCATGTCAGTGTTTTTGTCATTGGAGGCACATTTGCACTCACCCAGCGCTCTGCCACGCCGTGTCATCTTCACTCCTAAGCTATGTGACGGTCAGCTTTGCTTTCCTTTAACCTCTGAGCCTTTAAAAATAATCAATTTGGTGAGGGTTCTAGGTTATAGTTTCCAGCACTTCTCATGTAAGCTCAAATATCTGTTTCAGTAAAACAGATAAGAATCTTGATAAGGTTATGCTCCAGTTGCAAAAACTCTCACGCTTTCCCTGTGGAGATTCAGCTTTGCAAGCTTAAGTTTTCCATAGGTCCCTATTCACATGGTTCAAAAGTTTAAAAATTAGTAAAATGTTGTAGAATAAAAAGTCCATTCCCCCTCCTGTTTCACCTTGCCCTGTTTCCATTGCTCCTTGTCCTGCCTGGCAGCTTGTTGATGTGCTAGAGTTTTATGTGTATGTACAGATACATAATTTTACTTTGCCTCCCTTGCTAAATATAAGGCAGGTGCTTTATATGCTGTTGTATAGCTTGCTTCCCCTGCATCTGTCTGGGTGGTCTTTCTGTGTCAGAAGGTGAAGTGCACATATAGTACATTATGTACAGCATGCTAAATATCTTCATTCTTTTTTTTGGAGTTGAAAAGTATTTTATTGCATGATTGTACCATCTTTTTTTATTTAGAGTTATAGCATGTTTTAAATGCTACTGGGAAATTTCCCCCAAACTACAAGTACGTAGTTATATTACAGTAATATTTAACTAATAGTGGGGTTATGATCTCCTCTTAAGTACTTCTCATTTAGTTATGCTTCACTTAGCTCACTAAATTTTCACAGTAGTCCTAGGACGTAGGTTTGAATATTACCCTAATTTTAGAGCTGAGGAATGAAAGACATGGAAAATAAGTATCTTGAACGTGTCATTTTATTCATATCTTTAATTTTTTCAGTGCTAGGGATGGACCCAGGGCCTTGTGCATGCTAGGCAACTGAGCTAACACTGAGCTATACTCTGAATCCAAAAAATAATATTTGAAAGCCACCGTGCGTGCCAGTGATATAGTACGTCATTTTAAAACTAACTTTCTTAGATAAAATTAAGGTTGTAGCATTAGTTTTTGGAGTTTGACATGTTTAACATAAGCAAAGTCAGCAAACTTTTCCCATATAGGGCCAGACAAGAAATAGTTTTAGGCTTTGCTGGCCGCTACAACTACATAATTGTGCTTTTCTAGTAAAAGCATCTACAGATAACTATGAAAACCAATGAGAGTAGTGGATTTCAGTACTCTGCCATCCCTGGCACAAGTGACTGAGCAGCCTCTTAGTCCGGAAGCTCACTGAAGCACTCTCTCTGGTTCTCTCTCTGGCCTGTGGGTGGCTAAGTCCTGTGGCTGGGCCGCCACTAGGAGACATCTTCTCTTTACCCTTTGCAACAAGCATCAGGATTTCAGCTCCTTAATTGGCTTCTTTTAACCTGCATCCCCCTTTCTTATTTCTGTTAATGTAATGTTCTCCATCACTGTTACTACGTAGCACTGTGGTTTAATATACTCTGCCTTCTCTTCTGTCCTTGAAAATAAATGCATACATACCTTGTGTGTCGGTGGCTGTAAGAAATTATGAAACAGTGCATGTGAAGGTGAGAGTCAAGAATTCCGATACTGGGATGGAGGAATGGCACAGCGGTTAAGGTTAAAACTGCTTGCAAGGCCCTGAGTTCAGTTCCCCCAGGCACCACATAAAGCTGGGAGTGGTGGTGCATGCCTGTAATCCCAGCACTCAGGAGGCTAGGCAGGCTGAACTGAGTCCAGGGTCAGTCTGGGCAACACCAGTGAGTTCAGGACAACCTGGGCTACAGAGTGAAACCTTGTTTCAAAAAAAGAAAAATAAATAAAACGGAGTGAAGTAGATTTTTTAAAAAAGAATTGTTATGTTTTTGTGTGGAGCCCTGAGTTAGCACATGTAACTGCCTTTTTTTCTTAATCAGGTTTGTTTTGACCCAGATCTGACCACCTGGCCAGCTTGGTTTCTCTTACTCACCAGAATAAGCTCATTCCAAAAGGTTTAAGATCTGTACCCTTTACTTAACATCATGTTAGTATAGGCAGCTCTCGGTATGGATGTTTGATAAATTTGATGTAAAGACGGAAAGCAGACTTTACTTTCCACAGATGACAGACTGAAAAGGCCAGGGAAGTCTCAACAACTGTGTGCAGCTTGGAGGAAAAGGCTGTTGTGCTCATGCTCCTTTCTTCAGTAGGAGGCCTTGTTGTGTACTGTGACAATGAGATTGCACATTTTCTTTGTGTGTACATCCTTAACTGAGGCTAGCTTATGAAATAGCAATACTTCATGTGAAATCCTGATAGGTCAAAAGCACCACAGCTAGAAAGCTGGTATCCTGTCTGCAGTCAGCCTGCTGTATCTTAACAAAACAGATGAGTGGTTTTTTTGTTCTCAGATTCAATAGTTTCGCTGTTAGATCAGTGTTCATTCAGTACAGCACACCACAGAATGTTACCTTTTGACTTAGGAGCTTCCCTGTGTCAAGGCTTGACTGAGCCACTGTCTCTTTCTCTTGCAGGCATGACAGCAAGTGCCGTCGCAGCTCTGATCCTCATGACATCCTCCATCTTGTCTGTCGTGGGGTCTCTGTACCTGGCCTACATTCTGTACTTTGTGCTGAAGGAGTTTTGCATAATCTGCATTGCCACATATGTGCTGAACTTCATTCTTCTTATCATCAACTACAAACGACTAGTTTACTTGAACGAGGCCTGGAAACGGCAGTTGCAGCCCAAGCAGGACTGACAACCTGATGAACTCAAAACTGACAGTCTGAAACCCCTTTTTCCATTAAGTTTATTTTGCGGCAGTTTTTTTCCTTCTTCACAACAGACATTTTCCCTAAGAATCTTTAAACTGATTTTTTAATATACTGTAAATTAGAAGGGGCCCTAGCTATTTTTTGTGTCATTTTAAATATGGATACAAAAAGGACATGCCAAGCCAATCAAAGACAAGCTTTAACTTTACTTTGAAGATACTTCTGAGATAATAAAATGTAGCCCTAGTCCCCTTTCCTCAGTGGTAAAGTGAGCAACCATTGCTGGTAATTCTTTTCATGTGTATAAATTCAATTTCAGGTATAACAAATGTGATCATGACATGAAAATATTTTAGAATAGATAACTGCATTAAATATTGCCATGTTTACAATATGTAATGTTTTTAGCTGGATTTAAACATGTAGATTCAACTAGAATCCATTTATGTGATATTTGTACATAAAGGTAGAAATATTGGATCCATCCCTGCAGAACTTACTGTACAGTTTAGTTGAAGTGTAGCAATGAAGAACTGTCAGCTTAACGTTGGCTGATGAAATAGTGACAATAGTAAGCCCACACAGGGCACCTTGTGGAAAGTACTGACAGCCGGTGGGCACAGTACCAACAGCAAGCGTGATAAGGTGACGGGTTCCCTTTCACCTCTCTCTTCAGAAGGAACAAACTAATTTTGAGCATTTGAGTTTGTGTCTAGTCATACAACTGGATCAGCTGTAACCTTAAGAATGAGTCACGTTGGCCAGACCTTCAAGTCTAAGGACTTCAGGACACTGAACTTGGGAAAATAGGTGTATTTCTTTGGGGAAAAACAAAACAAAACAAAAACCAAACTGAAATGAAACTGCAAAGAATCAATATGGCATTTTTAGGTAAAGCCTTTTAGAGAATAAATTTCCAATGCAGGTACTTTTTCCTTAGTATTGGTGCCACTCAACCAAACAGTATTATTAATATGTCTTTGAAATAACTAACCAGTTTAAGACCACTTGCCTAAGTAGGATTGCTCTTGGTAGCTCCATAGTGTTTTCCCTCATTGTTTCTTTCTGCACTAAGGATTGTTAGTAACTGTTTCAGATTCGAATCCTGAATTTGTGAACTACAGGCTGACGTGCTGCTCAGTTTGCTCCATCTGCAAAGGTGCTCCCGGTGCACATCTAACGGGGAAGCACAGTCATGTTGTCATTGCTGTTCCTGGCAGTAAGAATTTTTAAAGGTTCTCTGAATAAACCCAAATGAAATTGTGACAATGTTTCTATAGTTAACATCCTAGAATGTTAAAAGTGCCTTCTGTCTTAAATCTCAAACCAAATATTTTGTGTGTTGAACTTGGGCAGAAGTGTCCGTCCTTCCTTCCTTCCTTCCTTCCTTCCTTCCTTCCTTCCTTCCTTCCTTCCTTAACGTCAGGTAGAAAATTTCCATTCTAAGAAAATTTCTGTGTGATCATTTTATTCCTTAGATTGAAAAGTAGTAGCAGTGTTTTTGCTTCTAATTAGATGATCATTATGTTAAAAAATAGACTGGTAGCTTTGGAGTGCATTATTTGCCTTCTTCTTGAAGGGAAGGTCCAGGCTCTGCTCTATCAACTAAAATGTATAGACTTGGCAATTGTTTTAGTACTTTAACAGCTGTTACAAAAGTTGCATTTTAGGTCTCGTGGCCCAAGACAAATATGAATCTGAATTGTAATAAACTTTTAATGGACTTTAACCAGTTTCTTAAAAGATAGCTTAGTTCAGATTTCGTCAAAGCTTATGTTTTCCCATGAATGTGAATATTTCAATGCCTGTCTAACTATGTATGTATTGTTCTTGTATTCTTAAGTAGTTAACTCTAGAAAGCACTGATTGAATGTCTGGTATTTATGGAGAAACAAGTCCTTATGTTTGAGAACTGTACAGTGAGGTCATTGTGTAGCAGTACGTCCATTCTACCAAGGAAGTTTACTGGTTCTCTTTCTCTAATCTAGAATTTGGAAATAGCTTAACAGTTAAGACTGCTGTGGGAGCTATAACACAGTTGTGCTAAACAAACTCCTTGTGTCCCAATTTCAAATGTTCTTTCATCAGATTTTGTATCAGTCAGCAGAGTATAGTTAAAGCTTGTCTTGATGTTGCATTCTTGCAAATACAACTCTTACACAAAATGTAAAAACGTTCAGCCATACCCTTCAAGTTTTTCCTTTGCTTTCTTAAGTCTTGGGGAAACCACTGTTTTGGTTGTATAAAATTTTTTTCCACATTCCTGTGATCCAGTAGAATTAATACCCTTTTTTCTCACTGAGAGATGAACAGGTGCTGCCTGAAATAACAGCATTTACTGAAATGCCAGTATCTCAGCAACAGAAAACCATGTTGTTTCGTTACCTTTGCCCTGGAGGAATTTAAGGTCCCCCTGCACCTTCTGCCTCACTCAGAAGTGTGTGTGTGTGTGGGGGGGGGGGGGG
>PVKB01006804.1:0-51319 GCA_004027205.1 Ctenodactylus gundi
GGGGGGGGGGGGGCTCCAGTGTGAGACTGATCATGGACTTCACTGCTCTGTTAAACAGAAAGTCAGTAAAACTTTAGTACAGAAAGGGCAGAATTACCTTAAATTAGGATCGTCAGTCAAGTGAAACCTTCCCCGTTGGCTTGTGTTAACCTTTATTTAGAGAAGGAGCGCCTGTCAGGAAGGCTGCTCCTCTCTTTAACGGAAGGGCGTTGTCTGCCTGACTAACTGTAGGTGCTATTTGCTCCTCTCTGGGGAAGAGTGTTGAGAAAGGGAACAGGGAACGGGGGCCAAACAAGATGAGTGTTCCTGGGCCCCTCTGAGCTCGCTGGGTGGCCACGGTCAAGAGGCCCAGCCTCCGGGGCGCCATACCTGTGAGGATTTCCTCTCTGAGTGAGGGCACTGGGGACATGGTGTGCCTCCAGGGTCCCTGCAGTCTCACCTGGAGGAGAATTCGACGTGACAGATACAAAAAGAAAACACGTCTTTACTTCTTCAAAGGTGTAATAGCAAAGGTACGGCCAGGTTTCCCACTGCCTTTCTGAGTGCTTCGAGCGGTTGCGTCCTCATTCCATCAGCCAGTTATCCCGTCCCCAGGCGTCCGCTGTGGGCCAGCTCCGCCGGGGAATGGAGGGGCACAGCCCTGCCCCGGGTGGCACACCCCTCTCGCTCGTGCCCTCCGCTCTTTTCCTTTGTCCCTTTCCACTGTTAATCACGAAGGCCTTCTAACGCGGAACAGCGAGACGGGGGTTGCTCAGCATCGCGGGAGCACTTCCCAAGCCCCGCGCTCCCCCTGCCTCGCCATCTGCCGCTCTGCCACCTGGGCCTCGGCCTCCACCGCCCCACCCGCCATGGCTCCCCGAACGTGTGTGAAGTAAGCACAGATGACGTGCCATCCTCTCAGGGGAAGCCACAGATGTGATAAGCGCGCTGCCGGGGAGCAGCGCGACACGCGCTCAGGCTGGAGTCCCAGGCGCGAGGACCGAGTCACAGGCCACAGTGACCAAGGCTCTGCGTACGGCTCTCCTCGGACTCCAGGCCCAGAGTCACGCTGAGCTCAGGACGAGGCGAATCCCGAGCGCCGCAGCGTTAGGGGATCCCACCCTCACTGTTAACACTGCACTGCTGGCTGGTTTTCTGTTTCGTTTTGTTTTTTCGATTCAGAATTTATTCTTGTGATTTGTGTGGTAACTAGTGCTTTAACACGACCCGACCACCTCAGCCTGTGCTCTCAACTCGTACCTGGGTCTCACGGGCTCCAGCTGCTGTGTGCGACCTTGAAGGACTGTGGTGACCTCGAAGTGCACCCTAACCTGAAGGGCCGGAGGGGCTCTCAGACCTTCTGATGCTGGGCGTTGCCCACAGCAGAGGGGGCAGCGATATGTCTCTCCTGCAGAATGAGCACTACTACGGGTCCAGAAATGCCTTGCAGAAAGAAATTTGACAGACTCCTGGTCAACCTCCGCAACCGCGCCCTCTCGTGGTCAGTTTTGCTCTGTGCATTCTTGAGACCTCAGCGTTTGGCTTTCTCCCACTGCGCTACTGGCCTTAATTTCCTGGGTCTCTGCCATTCTGCCCAATCGTAACAGCAGCGCTCCCAGCGAGGGAAGAGACAGTTGTGTAGTACGGTTATAAAGACTCGCACATGACAAAATGTAAGTGAAGTAGGAGTCAGTTACACGTGTAGTATTGCTATAAGTGACAGATCTCCTGCAAGGGAAATTGAAAGCCTAAGACAGCAAAAACGAGTAGCGAGTGGTAAGGGTAGAGGCTTTGAGACGGAGGGAGGAGGCAGGGTACGGGGCCAGGAATTAGATCTAAAACGCAAACACGAGAATCGGAAATGTTTTACAGAACTATGCAGCTCACTTGAGATGGTAATAGGAAATCTTTAGAGACATTACTGAGGTCAGACAGGAAAGGAGTCTAAGGGACGTAAAATGGGGAAAGAGAGCTTTAGACCGGCACCTGGGGGATTTTTAGTATAAATTCTGTTGTGCCATGACCAGACAACATTATTTCAGATAAATTATTTATACTACTTACTCTATCCTCTTTACGCTCTCGGGATTAAGACATGCACAGTTTGTTGACTGCGAAAGCTTTTTGGAATCTCAGGTATAATATAATTACACACTAAGTCTGAGATTTGTTCTAATTCCTTAAGACTTCTGGAGGGAAGATGACCATGAGGAGTTAGAGAAATTAAGTGGTGCACTTCACGATGAGTGAGTATGCCAACGTGCAAGAGGCGGAGATTAGATGAGAGATTTACAATTATGGCATGGAACAGTGCGGTGTGTATTAAACAAAGAAAAAGTGATCTGTAAGAGACCTTAATGAAAAGAAACCCAGAGGGTGTGCTTAGGACTAGGAATGAAAGTGGAAAATAAAAGAAGAGGACAACAGTAAGAATAATATTATCGTTCAAAATAGACTCATCTAAAAGTTAACGTCAGGTTAAAAATAAGGATTCCACCACCTGAATAGTTCAATGTAAAGATAAGACAATTGCAAATTACTTTTTTCTAGTTGTCAGCTGTATACATTAAATTTTGAAACCTTGGGTAAAGGCTCAGGGATCTTTAGAAGGTGATTGGTCTTAAGAGGGGTATATACCCATCAGTGAATGGCTGCATTGATAAATATGCTAAGGGTGCTGTTAAGGTTGTGGTCTGGTGGGAGGTGGGGCACTGGGTGTGATCTGGTGTGGGACCCTGACTAGGCCCAGGGATAATGAAAGGTAGAAGGTGGCTCAGATCCCAATAATCTTGTCTGGAGACCAGCAGGAGTGGAGCCCCTCCTTCTTATCCAAGGCCCAGGACTGCCCACAGCTCAAGTTTCACTCTACTCAGATTCCCAGTTTTGCCCTATCCCAAGACCCTTATCAGAAATCATGTGATCAGGTTTCTAGAGACCTGCCATGCAAATTAGGCAACTTTCACACCCCAAACTTCCTCCAACCAGAGAATGACCTACTACCTTAGCTGACCCTCCTCCTCACAGACAATAAACAGTCCTGCTCACAGCCACTGGAGACCCTGCTACCCCAGACTTTGCTGATTCCTGATCGCTGGTGGCCAAGGACCTGGAGGGCCCCAACAACCTTGAAGGGTGTTCTCCTGTCTTCAGCTGTCTCTATTTGCTCTGCTTCATGGCTTCCATGGGCGGAAGCAATTTTCAACTGTCATGCCCCATTTCTGCCTTGGAACCAGGCCAACCATAGACTGAGCCTACTAACGCTGTGAGCGAAAACAAATCTCCCCTTTAAATTGTTGGTGTCAAGTACTATGTCTCCGTGATGGGAAAATGACCAGACAGCGTGGTACTTGATGCACACTAACCACTCAGTGCCCCTTCCTCCCTCCTCACATCCAGTCCACTCAGAATAGACTGTGTGTGGTAGTCACCGCCTTGTCAAAGTCTGACTTAGATCAGCCGCGAGTTTCCACGCATGGGACAGCCCTGTGCATTTGGTATGACACACTGAGGTTAATGGGTCAGGATACAGCCACGAAGAGTGAATGTATTCCCAGGAGGAGACGCATCCTGGAGTGACTCCGATGGCTTCCTGACTATTGTGCTTCCCTAGGTAGGTGATTTTGTTGACCATAGGTACTTTCATACTGAACAGAAGAGCGTTATACAATTATCTTTGCTATCATATGAGCAAAATAGACATCTAAAAATTGATATCAGATTAGAAAAGAAAGGATTGTTTATCACAACTAGTTTAAAGCAAAAATAATAAAATTGTAAACTGTCATTTTCCTAATTGTCAACTAGATCCGTCAAATATTTTAAACCTTGGATAAAGGATTTAAATCTTGATTAGAACTATTTCAAGCTCAGTGTGGGCCTGGAACTGCAGTACTCTGGGAGGCTGAGGGAGGTGAGTAGCCAGTTGAAGCCCCAGCTGGGTAACTCAGTGACTTAGCAAGACCCTGTCTCAAAAGAAAAACTTTAAAAAGAGCTGTGAGGTGTAGCTCGGTGGAAAGGCCCCGAGTTTGAACCACGGTACTTCAAAAACAAAGAAATAAACAACAACAACAAAAAAGAATTTCATTTATTTTAAGATTATGTCATCCTACAGACTAAGCATTGAAAGATGTTTAAAAGAATATTTTGGTTCTCATATTTAATATAATTTCTAATCAAATGAATGCTGTTCTTAGAGAAAAGTCTTGGTAAATCTTTAATATTTTGAGCCTAATTTTAGTGGCACTTTGTAAGAATTTTGCTCACGATACCATATTAAATTAAAATTTCTACCCAACCTTTAACTCGGTAATATCTATATTTTGAATAAGGAAACAGATCCTGTGAGGTTGTTGTGGTCTGAAACTTGACCGTCCCCCCAAAGCCCTGTGACAGGGATCATTCATGGTTTTATGTGCTCTTAGAAGTGGAGCAGATGGGGATGGGGAGGAGCAGATTCCCGAGGGCATGTCAGATCACAGAATGCGTGACCCAGGGCATGTGACCCCTGTGCCGGCTTCTTCCCCAGCCGTGATCCTCCCCTCGTGATGCTGTGAGCAGCTGTCCTCTTCCGGGCCCTTCCCACCATTGCCAGATCCTGGCAATGGAATTGATCTCCTGAAACCATGAGCTAGAATAAACCTTTCCAGCCTTAAGTTGTGGGTGTCGGGTATTGTGTCCAGCCATGACAAAGTAACTAGCATGAAGTTTAATTAATTAACTAACATAAAAGGTCTATCAGTCATGCTTCTCCTTACACGCCTGTGTCTCAAGGAGGCTCCCAGTCCCCCTAGAGGCAGAGCCAGTAATGATCACTGTGGTCCCAAGAGTCGGAGCCGGGTGATGGGGAAGCGTGAATGAGTCAACGCAGTAGGGACCCTGGCTGAGAGATGAGGCCCAAGGTGAGCAGCCATGAAACCAAATCACCGTTTCTTAAGTTACAGCACCAACTAGGTTCCGGTCTGCATTTCTTTCTATGTGTAAGGAAACAGATTTGGCACAGGGGTCCCAGAGAAGAAAACTTAAGCAAAAGGGAGGTTGCAGGTGCTTCAGAGAGACTCGGCGACGCCCTCGGTGTGTGTGTGGGAGGAGCGCGTGACAATGACTCTTCATGCAGCTTGACTACAACGAGGAGAAAGAATGTAGGAGACAGACTCTTCTGTGCAGCCTGACTAGAACAGGAGTACACTCGGTGGGGTTGAAAACACAGTGAGTGTTTAAATTTTAAAAATTGTTATTATAAAATAAACATTTCCATTAAGCCTCTTCCTTTGAACACACTCCTGCCATAATGCTCTCCACGTTCTGAAGCAGTTCTGCAAGTCCTCTTTTGTGAGTTTCTTTTGTCAAACCACCACTGCTGCCTCGATGTACTGTATCAGTTTGGAGTGTTTACCTCTTCTGGTCTTCTTGATTTTGAGGAGGAGCCCAGAGTTGCCTGATGCCACATCCAGTGAATAAGGTGGACAAGGACCAAGCACAGTGTGTGTAGGAGATGGCTCTCGGCAGCAGTGTCCATTGGATGTTTTAAGTCACCCTTTGTGATGACAGGGACGAGGGAAGACTTCCTAAACCGCTTCCTGAAATGGTGAGAATGGTGGAATAAGTGAGTTTGAAGGGGAAATACTTTGAGGGGGATTAGTGATAGGAGTCTTTTACCATAACACATTTTTGAAATTTAAACTTTCACCATTTATATCAATTGCATCTCACACAGTGGAAACAGGCTCTTTAATTTGGAAGGAGAAAAAGGGATTTAATGCGCTTTTTCATCCACTGCCCAGTTAATCGCCACCTATCTGTACTAGATGGAGGGCTGGGCTTGGGCAAGGACCATGAGACCATCCTTCTTCTTTGGAATTTTCCTTTTAGCTGTGCCATGTGGCTTCAAACAATGACCAAGTCGAGAGAGAAACAACCAGCCAGTACCTGAGAGGGAAGTGCCCTGGCTGGAGCCGAATCCCCAGGAGCACTGGGCAGGATCCCATTGGAGGAGGGAGCGACGGCACCAGACAGGAAGCTGAAGCAGTCATCTGGCCCCAGACTAGGCACACATATTGGGGCAGAGGAACGAGATGACAAGGCTCAGGCAGGCAGCCATGAGCAAAGAGGACTTTGATCATACCCCAGGAGAATGGAGCCGCAGGCCAAAGAGCGTGGGTAGCTCTGTAGTGCTTAGCCAAGAGGAGCGGACATTGGCCTCTACAGACAATCATTTGGTAGTATAGGCCAATGATCCCAGCATTCTGGGAGGCCAATGCATGAGGCCTGTGAGTCAAGTCCAGCCTGGGCAACTTAGTGATTTAGGAAGAGTCTGTCTCAAAATTAAAACCAAAACATGGACTGGAGATGTAGTATAATGCCAAGGCCCTGGGTCCTTCCTGGCTCCACAGAACAAACAAATGAATAAAAAGACAATCATCACATCGTATCTTTAAAATAGTCGATTTTATTATCTATATTTAAAATTAGCTCTATTTGTAAAATATTTGCATTTCCTATCTCTCCAAAGAAGTCCAAGTTCAAATAGATCTCCCCCAGGCCATCAAATGGCTGGTGTCTGTGTATGTTTTCTTCATGCTCATTCTTAACTCTTTATATGGAACAGGCGTAGTCAGATTTTGAACATGTGTGTATTGTACTCAACTATATTTTAGTAAAAAATACCCCGAAAGTTCAGCATGAAATCTTCGAAACCATTTCCTGTGGCAAAATAGTTCACAAATTAAAGTGTCTACTTTGTGCATCAGGAAAATAGTATTTTGGTGAATCCTTCATGATTGTGACTGCTACTCCTGCTACACATCAACTCTGTTGGAATAAGAGACACCTGCCAAGTTGGAGAAACAAGCACCCAGGTGTGCCGTGAATGCTTGTCCTTGTGACCCGCGCCTGGTCACGTGGACCCAGTCCTCTCTGCCACTGTTCCTGGCTCTGCTTCCTGCCTCTAGGAACTACACAGCTTTGCTCGACTACTTCCTCCCACCATGATGTTCCTGCCTTGGATCCGTCTGCCAAGGACAGAACCCACTGGCGCCACAAGTCACATCACATCTCGATGACTGTAACTCGTAAGTGTCAGATGTTAGGGCTCAGTGACAAGAAAGACTTGTAATAGAATGATTTCTCAATAGTAATCTCTAAAGTCATCTGCATTTTTAAGTGACCACATAAGGGAGATTCTGCCAAAGATCACAGATTGAGTTGTCTCGTAACTCTGCTGGGTTTATTAGCAGCTGCTAGGAATAATTGGTATTTGCATTTTATGTAAGTATGTCTTAATTTGGTGTTTTATCTATTGGGTGTATGCATTAGGCCTCGAATTGTATATTTCTGGATAAAGACCAGTACGAGGGTTACAGCTACCCTGAAGTCGATCCACAATGTCTCCCTGGTGAGGAAAAATACCAGAACTGCCATCACTGCTGAGGTATTTGGAACACTTTAGTTACGAGAATAGCTCTTGAAGTACCTGTTGAACCTATAGCTAAAGCTGAAAGTTCATTTATTCAACAAATACTTATTGAGCATTTGTTCAGTGCCATGGATTTTGGGTGACCTCAGCATACAGTGAGCCCAGGTTGAAGGCTCTACCCTCATCATCGTGGAGCAGATTGAAGTGAGCAAGAATTAATAAAATGCACCATCCCTGGTCCATAGCTGTAGCTATGTTAGGTAGCCTATGGTGATTCAATAACCAGTACATTTCGGGAAACTGAAATCCAGAAATAATTTCAGGTATTCATTGCAGTGCCATTGTCTTCTTCCCTTAAAGTATTTTTATGGTTGTTACATCACTTCATTCTTTCCTAAAGTGACTTTTATAATATATTCCCCCGTAGGAGTTCCCAAGAAAGAGTATTTGATTTTGGCTACAGGAGCTCAAAGAGGTTTCCAAGCAGAGGAAATGTCTCGAGCTGAGCAGAAGTTCAGGAGGCAGAGATGAGCTCAAGGAAGCCCTCCTAGGGGCAGGAGCAGGTGCGCAAAAAGCACAAATGCTTTGGAAACGGCCCAAATGGGGCTGAACCCAGCATTTGCCAACAGCGTATCATATGATCACAGGGTACTGGGAAAGGAACCAGGAGGGTGACACTCAAAGAGCATTTGGAAGGGCAACCTAAGGCTATGCAGCCTCATGGCGCTAAGAAAATGTGTCTCACTTGACGGGAGCATCCAATTCTCTGAACGTCGCAAATCCTGGAAATCCCATCTCTGTGCATTCTTTTATTTATCCTCATAAACTCTCAAGTGGGAGGAAACTGCATGTATGAACCTCAAACAATAATTATTTATTACCTTATTATAGTTTATACAGAGCGGTTATTACCTGTCACTCTTCCTGGCCATAAAAGATCATTAATCAGGTGAAAGGGCTGGGTGTGTAGCAGGGGGGATTTGCTCAGGGCTTTGTTTCAGTGATGAGGAATACAACATGAATCATGCTCCAGCAACGAGGGGATGTGCGCCCGCAGATTTGGTGTCGTATATCACCAGGAGGATTTTGCCAAACATCGTATTTCCTTTGGCTGACACAAAGCTATCAAACATTGCAGACTCAGTTTCAGCCTGGCTGAATACAGCGGGTGTCAATTATCATTTTTTTTAGTGAAATACAAAACCCAAATGCATGGCAGCCATTCTGAAATAAGTGGCAGTCTGTGCGCCGTGGGCCTTAGAGACAGCACGGTACAACTGGTGATAATCAGGTGCTGAGCCCGGCGGGGGAGGAGGGTGACAAGGACCGGAAGTCCGGAAGTGAAAGGTAATGGTATTCACGTGTCTTCTCTTGAAATTTAGGTCTTTTGTTGGGATAATTTGTAAGTTTTTTTTCCTTTCAAGCCAGAATCGACGGATTGATTGATGTTGGTCATTAGGTAGAGTAAGTCAGAGTAACCACATGATGGTTGATAGTCTGCATAAGGGCACACAGAGCGGGGAGAAGAGACCACATCACAGGCCCTCCCCCATGGGAGCCACGTGGTCGTGGGTAAGTGAAATTCTGAAGGAGCAGCAGAGGCCACCAGTCCTGTTCAGCCGGCAATTGCTCACGTTCTCCAGCTTGCGTCGGGCTGTGTTTGGCATCCACAGGAGGCTCTGGCAGTGCCAGGGAGCAGCCTCACCATGTCCCCTTACAGGCGCTCATACTTGCAACATCCTTCCCGTTTTTCTCCAGGCAGCATAACGCAGGAGATGAAGAGAAGGGCTCAGGCAGGTGGGTGGGAAGTAGCCAAGATGAATGGGCATTTAGCCATTCACATGATATCTTCCAGTCAACGTTAGCATCTGCTCTTTCATTTAGCTTTGTTACTGAAGTCTTGCGTTTTCTGTTTCTAGATATAAAGGACCACGAAGAAGTCCCAAGTCCAAACATGCAGAAGGTCACTGTCTTAGTCACTGCAGGGACAGAATGCTCACAATCCAAGGGGGAAATGTTTACTGTGGCTCGCAATTCAGAGGCTTCCATTCATTCATGTTCTGATGGCAATCAATGGTGGCCTGGGTGACAGAGGGCCTAGAAGGATAGAAACTGTTCACAGTGACACAACAGGAAGCACAGGGAGGTCAGGTGGGCCAGAGCTGGAGTAAGAGTAAGCCAGCAAGCCCTTCAAAGGCTCGCCTCCTGGGATCTGTCCCTACCCGCTATACCCCATCCCTTAGCAACACTTGCGACGGTCAATAGATTAACCCATCGATACAAGTAAACCCCATGCTACAACCATCTTTCCAATACGTGAGTCTCTAGGGTTTATATTTAAACCCTAACAGCCACCAATATGGCAGACCTCAGGAGAAGCAGGTGTGACCTGGATAAGCCCAGGCCACCATGATTCAGAGTGTGTGAGGGCTCAGATCTCTTGGCACCAAATGCCAGGAGGTCAGCTCAGGCAGGCTGCATGGCTGAATGATCAAAGTGGCTGACTGCAGAAGCTGTGTCCTTGTATGTGTGGGCATCACACAATTCTAGAGTCAGGAAGAGCATGGGACAATTAGGAACACTGGTAAAATGCCAGTAGTGGACACAGGGCCAAAGACAAGGGTGTGTACAGCATCCAAAGCAGAATTTCCCAAAGAAAGACAGAAACAATGTTCTAAATTGACTAATTTCATTTTTTCTTTTTTTGAGACACTGCCGTGCTCTTGCTCTGTTCCCTAAGCTGGCCCTGAACTTACTACGGAGCCCAGGCTGGCCTTGGACTCAATCCCAAGTGCTGGGATTACAGGCATGCACTACCATACTTGGCTTTGGGTGGTGCTGGGGAATCAAACTCAGGGCCTTGCACTTGCAAGGCAATCACGTTAACTGCTGTGCCATTCCTCCAGCTCCTAATTACATTCTCGCTCGCAAAATGCAGAAGAGTACGGAAATGGGATCAGCGTGTTGCTGCGGGTAAGGCTTGGTTTTTCAACAGCTCTGTCGACCCCAGAAGTGAGGGAATCAGGTCTGAGCTTATCTAGCTGGTCCAGGCGTGGCAGGAAGGGCTCCTCGCATTTGGGCCTGGAATTCTCTGTAAAGATGGAGACAATTACGTCTCCCGAGAATTCCATTTCGGTTCAGTTAGCTCCCCACTTTGGAGAGCACCTGAAGTGGGGACAACCTGAAGGAATGAGAGCATTAGGAATGACAGGGTTAGGTTTGTTCAGGTGGGAACACTGGGTTTTAGCATTCACACAATGTTTTGGCAGTTTTTTTAAAAACACTATCTTAGTCATTTTCTCCTCGCTATTGGATATAATACTCAATACCCACAACCTAAAGTAGGAAAGGTTTATTTTAGCTCCCATTTCAGAGGTCTCAGTCAGTTTGTGGCTGGTGGCTGGCAATCACGGCATGGTGGAACAGTTTGGTGGAAAATAGCTGCTGATGGCATTGCAAGAGGAAGGACCAGCCCAGGGAGAAGCTGGGGCAAGAGCAGGCCACACCCCCAAGATCCATCTCCTCGTCCTCAGCAGTCCGCCCCTCAAGACCAGGTCCTTCTACCTGCACTTGAAAGGCATAGATAACCCACAGTAGTAAAGTATGTGAGATCTGGGGTCCTGTTCCAGATCCAAACTTCCAACCACACTTTTTTAAAAAATCTTCTTGGATTTCAATCAGAGTATGCCTGCTTGTGTAGCTCTTTTTCTATCCTGAGTTTGGAGATCTTTAATTTATATTTTGGGGCGATGTATGTGTGGGATCGGGACTCAGAAGCCATGTCTAGAAAGCAAGAATCATTGATAGAAGATTCCTTGTCTAGGGAAGGGCTGGGTCCAGCTTGCGTTTCCGTGGTTTCAAAATTAGAGGAATCTGTTCATCAGGAGACATAAGCAAAAAGGTGAGAACTAAAAAATTAATTGTTAAATTAATGAAAGAAAGCATGAACATTGAGTAATTTTCTTCTGAATAGAGACTCCTGTTCTACTGTACATGTACATGACTTCTCTGGCTTGCTGGAGAAATGGGCAAAGCTGAGATCTCTGTCAACTGTCTCTGTTCAAAGCATTCCTGGCGCTGCATTATTTAGTTATGTACGTCTCGGTATTTTATCTCCACCCTGTGTGGGGCATCAGACTCTGGGTGAGTACGTGGGACCACTCTCTTTCTGTTTTCCTGAGGGATGAGCAGAAGGTTTTGTGGCTCAGGTTAACTTGTCAATGAGCTAGTTAAATGTCTACCTGTAAGGTGAGCCATCACTTTTTTCCTCCTTTTTTTCTTTTATTTTTTTATTAGAACATATGGGCTAGACAGACCACTGGGTTTCACTGTGGCAAATTTGTACACACACATAATGTACATCTCCCCCCTCCACCTCTGGCCCCACCCTCATCTCTATTCCCCGTGTGTTGGGGCTTTCAGTGTGCATGATGACAGCGGCATTGCAAAAGCCTGTGCCATTTTTCAGAGGGGATTTACTGAGGAGGATTTATTGCCCTTGAGTAGGACTCTGGCATCTGGTCACCTTGCAGTTTATTTTATTAACAAGCACATGAGTGAGAATAAAACACCACACACAGCTTATCAGGCAGTCCTGGACCCACAAGAGAACCCACACCAGCATCCTTGTTAGAGAGGCGCATGGTCCTCCACGTCTGTGCTGTGTCCCCCGACCTCCAGCCATGCATCTGCCCGGGAAGTTGGTCCCCAAATCAGAGCGGTCAGTGGGGCTGAGTCCCCACTCCAAAGAAGCAGAGGCATGAAGAAACCTTTATCGTGACATCCGTCCCAGGGTACTTTAATTTTTCCTAGGTTTAGTGGACAGATAATAACTGGGCCTTTGTTCCTGTTTATCATCTTCAGCAGACACCGTTGGGGGTCCCCTGAGGAAGGGATTCCCGTAGCAGAGCATTTCCATGTGATAACCCCACTGAGCCAGGCCCTGCCCTGTTCATGGGCCTGTGGCATGGTGCCATGGGTCACAGAGCTTGGAAAACTCTGTTTTCACCATCACATTTTCCACACTGAGGAGCTTTTTAAAGGACATTTGCCTAAATTAAGTGCATTTTAAGAAATTCCCACAGTGCTTAGAAGAACAAGATAGTGAAAGATTCAAAGGAAAATGTTTGGCTCGTGGAATTTCAAAAGCACTGTGTATGACTGGATGTTAGATGGCAAGCCCTGACTGAGGAATGCTGGGAGTGGGCCTGGCGATCTAGGGCTCCCCAACGTGCAGGTGACTGGGTTCTGGCCAAGTCCTGAGGCCCGGGCCTTCTCCAAAACTGCTTTTCCTGGAGACTGCAAACGCCACACTCACGGGCAGGCCTCCTGTCTCTGCTCTTCTCAGTGCATATGGATTTGTCAATGAATATTTTTGAATGAATGACAGCAACGGAAAGAATCCAATGGCTTCCTAAGTGACATTTCTGCTACAATCTTTTCTTTTCAGCCATTGATCAAAAAGAAGTGCAGCTAACTCATGCAGATAGCTTACAAAGCTCGAATAAACAATCCAGCTTGCCACAGATGACAGATGAGTCATCCTTAAAGCCCTTATCAAATAATTCTATTTTTAATATTCCTAAAGGTTTCCAACAGCAGATTAGCATCCTGGTGCCACAGGCCTGTAATTCCAGCACTCTGGGGTCTGTCTGAGGCAAGAGGACCCCAGGTTCCAGCCCCGTCTGGGGAATTCGGTGAGTTCATTAGATTCTGTCTCAAAATCAAAACTAAAAATAAGCTGCAGACGTGGCTCAGTGTGAAGGCCCTGAGTCCAATCCTCAGTACCCCTAAAGAGGAACAGTGACCCTCATGGGACTATATTGTCCCCCTTGGGACGTGGAACAGTCTCAGAGGACAATTTTGATTTTTCAGAGCATGCGGCTAGGGGATGCAATTTCGTGAACCTTGTGTGTAGAAACGAGCGCCACTGCTCACTGCCTCCTAACACCCGGCATGGTCCTCCTCCGGGAAGAACGATCTCGCCCCAAGTGTCAATACAACCAGGCTGAAAACCCTGACCTGTGTGCCTGGTTCTTAAACCCCCATGGCTTCCAGAGTCCTCACCCAATACTCTCTCCTTCCCCAACCACACCGCCAGAGGTCTCCAAGACGTGACCCTGACACCTTCAGTGCATGGTGTCCCTCACCATGTTTAATAATATGTAGATGTTAAATAAAACATTTGTAGCAACTTATTAGATGTAAAATCATTTTTCTCCTAGAGGTTCACTAAGACTGAGGTCCAATCTGTAGTTTAAGATGTTCATAACCGCTCTGTATCCAAACAGGAGATATTGGGCTTTCAGTACCAGCACAATTCCCTGGAAAGAATTTTTTGATTTTTCATGATAAAGAAGATAAAAAAAGGTCAATTATCCCTAAAATTGGCAATATCAATGACGCTGTTCCCTACCCAGTCACAGTGCCTGTTTTGGTTAGACCTGTGGTCCCTAGCCTTTTTGACACCAGGGACTGGTTGAGATGATGGTCACTCCCACAAGGACAGCGGGGCGGTCCTTACACAATTCCTGTTGGAGGAGAGCTTTGGAATGACAGCGGCTGCAGAGGCGAGCGGGAGTGAAGCTTCCCCTCTCTCGGCAGCCTGGTCCTTCCACAGCTGTGAATCAGTGTCAAACGGTGGTGCCGGGGTTGGAGACTCCCAACGAAGATGCAAACTGTGTCCCAGAAGTCTCCTGTGTTTGGAAGGGAACTGGGTCGTAGGAGTGCTCTATCATCAGTAGATCCATCCGTTGGTGAAGTCATAGCTGAGTGCCCTACCAGAAGGGGGGCGCTGCGGTGTGACGGGAAGGGGATGTTCCTCCCCAGGACTCTTCGTGGACATGCCCTTACATGCACCGTGTCATTTCTGCCGTGGAGCCAGCCACCATGGGACAAAGCCACGCAGCAACGGAAGACTCCCTCCTGCAAGTTCTACGTTTTGACTCTTTTGTCCCTGAGACGGGACAGTGACGAACACAGTGCCTCTTTACATACTCCTTGTTCAACACAATCATTCTCAAGCATATTCCTCTTAAAAATATTTTCTTTGAATTCCACAGCCACATGCTTTGAAAACAATCTTTCAGAAGCAAAATAGCACAAGCCTGACACAGAGAAGCCACCTCGAGCAAGCCACCAAGCAGCGCCCCTGCGTCAGCCTCCCGCCACAGGCTTTGGGTCTTGGAAAGAGAAACAAGACGGCACGAGGCAGAGGAGTGGGAAAATTACCCAATTCCATTCATTCTGTTCAAACTCTCCCTGGCTGTCTGCTGTGATTTGGATCTGGACTGTCCTCTGAAAGACTCAGGCCTGGAAGATGATCCGATCACGGGTGTTAATCATTGATTTTCTGTGCTTTGGGGCGAAGAGAACTGGTTGGAAAGGGTGAATCACTGGGGCTGGACCTGGAAGGGATATTTCTAGCTCTGAGCTTCCTCACTCTCTCCACTTCCTGTCCTGTGATGCTTTGAACAGCTTCTCTCTGGCTGGGTCCCCACCAAGCCCTTCCACCATTGCTGGGTATGCGTGAATGGACTGAGGCCTTCTGAGTATGTTAACCAAAATGAACCTTTCCTCCCTTAAGTCATGGATGCCAGGTATTGTGCTTCAGGAATGAGAAAGGGACCGAGACACTGCCATTAAGTTCCTACGTGGGATTGTTTCAACACACGATATCAATTCCATTGGCTCACTGCCCTCCATGTATCCTCACATGACCTCCTGTCAGATGAACAGGGACATCTCCCAGGCAGCCTTGGAGGGACACAGGGAAATGTCACCTCAAAGTGATGTTGGGAGCTCCAAGCCACTCTGTTGGCCACATGGCGAGATACCTCCATGTCCATTCCAGAGAAATCAGCCCCTAACCTGCTCAGCCTCGGTACAATTGCACTGCAGAGCACAGCTGAGGAGAGTCCGGTGGTTTAGCACAAACCTGGGAAAGCTGACACAGTTCCCACCATCATCTGTGGAAGATGAACTATTCTGTGTGCAGCACCAATCAGAGTTTTGTGTTAGGTAGGGCCTATCTTGCATTATCAGCGATTAAACCGTGTTCACGTTGGGGTCTGAGCACAGCTAAGAGTAGCAGGGAATGACTTCGCCCAGTTCTCTGACTTTCTGAAAGTCAGTGCTGCTGCTGATAATTTTAGACAAATAAAACCTTCATGGGTCCTCGAGACTTCAACATTATTCTTTCCTAAGAGTTATTCATCCACTGCAGCTAAAATGGGTGATTTAGCATCTTCTCTTACCAGAATCTCATCTCTCTTCTACTTATTTGATGACATACTATATTAAGCTTTATACTTAAGTCCTTCTCTTATTCAAAAGTGTGTGATCGCCTTAAAACCTGGCCACCATAAATAACAATGTATTTGTCCTATTCTAATATAAATTGCATCTATGAGAAAAGAAAATGTACTCAAGATCTGGAAGGATTCCTTATCAGTGTGATGAAAAGGGCACGCCGGATAGCAGACGTTCGCAGAAGTCCTTCCTTTGATATTCAGCTACGCCCTTATGACTATATGTCATTTTTGCATTGTTTTTCCTAGCCAAAAATAAACATCTAATAAGGCTGATTGACGCTGGGGCTGCTTGCGATATCATGCCAATAAATTTTGAAACCCTAAGGAACAGGAGAGCACTGAGAAATGCAACGTCACTTCATCATTGCTGAAATAAGAATACATTTTCAATTTTTCATGACGTTTAACCATCTTTTCCTGGACTCTGTGAATTTGAAATATGTGGTTTGACAAAAGTAATTAAAGTGGGGACGTTTTGAGTTATTTTGGTATTTGAAACAGGAGCTTGTCTACCTTACCACACCTCATCCATCAACTGTCTTTGGGCTGGGAGTGACCTTAAAGTTGCTCAGACATAGTCACCTTGAGGACCGGTTCTAGGACTTTGATAAGGAGTCCTTCCTTTTTTCTGCAGGGTTCTTTGGCAGGTGGTGTGAGATCAGAGGCCCACTCATTTCTCCTGCAAGCTGGGACTGGCCAGGCCTCAGAGTCACCTCTCAAAGGCCGAGCTCTGGCCACCACAGGAGCAAGTCAATCTGTTTCTTCATGGTGACTCATTCCAGAAAAGCGTCAGGAGAAAATAATATCATAATCCTTGAAATACTGTATGTTACCTTGCCGTCAATCTTTGATAATTTAATTAAAATCAAATAGTGTATCACATACTCTGTGCATAGTCTGGGTTCTACAAGGAAGCACAGCTAAAAGGTGATACAGACAAATGGATAGACAGATAGAGAAGGGATAGGTAAAAATCACTGCAGACATAAAGCTAATTTCTCAATTTTTCATATTTAATGATAAATATTTTATGAGCAATTATTGATAGAAAATAATTACATAAGAAATAAAGATTACTAATGTCTCCTGAATTTATAGTTGATCTTTGAATTGGGTAGCATTTCTTTGTGCTTTTATCTGTAGAAAACTCTACCACATGTTAAGAGATTTTACAAAAAAGAGGGTGGAATGTGACTGTAAAGTGCACTCCTGAATGAGAGCTCCTATACTACCATGATCATTTTGTTTACATTGGCTCTTACTTCGCCCACCACGGGCACCTTGCAGGGACTCGGCACAAGATAGCAAGCCATCCTTTGAAATCTAGCAGCCATGTTCTCTCAAAAGATATTAATTTCTGGGAGAAAACCCCCCAGTGTCAATACTTTATTCTTTCTCTGGAGAATGCCACAGGCAACCTTGATAATTTACAGAGACCCTCTCTATTGCCTCATTTACTACGTTGCTTAGAAAGACCCTTCGGAGACTGTGCTAGCTTCTCTCAGAATGAGGTGGTTGTATAATACTTCATGTTTATGACAGGGAATGGCTTTTTGCCATTCAGATGTGTGACACTGCTGTCCTACACAATTCAATGCATTCGGTAAACATTTCTTAACCAATGTTAATTATCACTGATGATATACAGTAGGGTGAAGCTTCTGAAAACAATTGAAAATGTGATGTTTCCAATTCTCCATCCTTTGAACAAATAAAATACATAAAACTGCTCTGCACTTATGACTGAATCTTATACACAAAGCTCCCAAATGCTGAGCAAGTATTTTTAAAATTAATCCTTATAACGGGAAGCTGGTGGGCATTATTTCATGGTTTATTATGGGGAGACCAAGAACATCCACAAATGTGAGCGTTACTAGAGTGTAACGCCAGCCACCTGGCCCTGAGGTGCCACTTTCTAGCTCAACAGCCCACTACGCAATCGCCTTGGGGTGGTTCTCCTTCTTAAACTCAGCACTAGGCATATTTATTTTCACAAACTTCTGAAGTCCTCATCACACCCTCACCATTAAGAATGTTTATTTTCACCTACTTCTGAGATCATCTCAACCCCATGTCTCTCCAAGATTTTTGACCCAAAAATATCCTGAAAGATTTTGGATTCAGACCAGCAACTTGATTTGATTTGATAGCAGATTTGCTGTTATATAATTTTATAAATTCTTAAAAATAAAGTTTTACACGAATTTCACCTTTAAGTAAAAGAAGACTTTCCCTGTCCTTTTCCACAACACGGAGTCACTGAGGTTAGGTGACACATGAGGCAGCTGGTAGGTACAAGGGTCTTTGGGTGTCAGAATGTGGGGCTGCATAGCTCATCCATTAATGAGTAAATGGTAAAACTAGAGGGGATAATAGGTGAGTGGAAATTTCAAGTATTTTGAGCAAATTGAGGACTGATTTTGAGACATATTCTGTGTAATCCAGTATCAAAGTTGATGATAATTTTCAGAATAACTTTGAGCTTTTTTCCATATGAGTAAAAGCAAAGAAAGAGTTTTGGCAAAAGAAAACAATCATTTGAACCAATATCTAAATATGTGGAGTGATCAAAAGTATGATGACTATTTAAAATAAAAAATACATTGTTACAGTAAAAGACACATTGGCGTTAATACTCTCAAAATACTCCCCTTCCTTCCAACAAACCCGTCCCATCATTCTTGCCCCATTAAGGGGCAGCTCTGTGAGTCCTCTGTCAGGAGTGTCTTTAGTTGCGTTGCCATGGCTGCCTCCATGTCTTAAACAGACTTAAACCGTTGTTCTTTCATGATCATTTTGACTTTGTGGAACAGCCAGAAGTTTCATGGTGCCAGATCCGGTGAGTAAGGTGGATGAACACCTGCTTTCCCGCGGATGTCAGTAGGAAGCGATATTGACTCTACTTCTGATCTCACCGAGTAGGGACGTGAGAACGGACTTCCAGAACTGCTTTGGAAGCCAGCAATCACAGTGGGAGAAGTGTGTTTGGAGCAGGAAATGTTACTGGGGCAGGGCTACGGTCGTGTCTTTACTATAATGATTTTTTTTTAATTTAAGAAATCCCCATATGTTTTGATCACCTCTGTATCTACATGAAGTCACAGGGAGGATCCTTAGGAGACCCACACCCATGCTCACCTCCCATGGGAAGCCTGAAGCCTGCAGTCAACGCACGTGGCCTGAAGGCACCAAAGCTCTGCTTCGGTCTGGCATTATTTAGTTAACTTGGGAGCTGGCACAGCCCAAGAGGAAAGTCTTCACGATTTGCTGTTCAGAACGGCCAAGACCTAAGAGAGACGTTCTGGTGCTGTTACCAGACAGAAGTCCAAGGAGCCTCTCTGATCTATAATACCTGGAACACACATTAGTCCTGGTGTTCACCCTGGTCCGAATTTCCTGAGATGTTGAAAAGCCCCGGTGGTGTCGCCGGGCACGTCCAGGCATTGCGGTATCCACTGTGAGGCAGGAAAGAAGGCTACGGTGTGTGGACAAGTCCTCCAGGGCCCCGGTGTGCTCGACCCAATCCTGGGCACACAGTAGAAGCGGACACCAGTGATCTACCGCCCACTGGCAACATGGGAAGAGAGCTTTGCCAAGACTCCACGGTACCATCTCCACACAGGAGAGAGACCCGAGGCAGCTTGTCGTGGGTCATCTTAGCTGTCACCTCGTTTCTGGGAACTGCTAAGTCCTTAATACGTATGAATGAGAGCAGGGCACTTGCTATTAAACCCAGTCTGCTTTTAATTAGATTTTTTTTAATACTCCAGTCCCCCAGTTTATGAACCCTTGCGCAGGATAGAGTTTCTTTTAGATAATTGCTGGGGATGAGTGAATACCCAATATTTATTTAGCAAGGATGTCAATGAATTATGAATGGAAGCAAACAGTTCCATTGGGCAAGCACTCTAATTAATAAAGCCAGTTCAGTGTGGCTCTGTGTGTGCAAGAGCCCTACCAGGGCCCTGCAGCGCCGTAACTGATGCAGGTAACAGACATTGGAGATTCTGCTGGAAAAGGAACACGGGGGAGGCGAGCTGGCGGGACTAGACGCAACCTGCGTTTCCTCTCTGCAGGACTTTTGTCCCTTTCCCACCACAAAGACCTGGGCTGCATCAGTGCCCTGGAGTGTGACAGGCCCTCCCCGTGCCTGGGCACTTAGTCCTCGGCATTCTGTTCACAGACAGTCCTGGCAATGACCTTGGCACTTGAATACTCCTAAAATGCAAACTGGGTCAATAAATGGCCTGGGTGTGCACGGTGCACATCATTTAAGAAAATACCCTGGTAGACTAACAGCTGCCCTTACCCCATAGGTCTTCTGTCTGGGACCGTGGAGGCTCACCATCCCCCAGCAGCTACACAGTTAACACCCGGCATCACAAGGGGCTGTGGATATAGGTATCGTCCAAAATTCTGTTTCCATGAGAGTTTCCAGTGCTTTTCCTGCCTCCGCCAAATCCTAACTGACTGAAGTTGATGGGGAGTTATATCAAACACCGTCTGTGACTCTGGGAAAAGAGGGCTGTGAAATCTTTCCTCTCCCATCTGTGGGGAAGAAGGCTGGAAGGCAGGGCACAGCTTCTATTACACGTCATCTGCTATGACGGGCATAGGCAGGAGTGCTGAGAGCTTCACTCTGTAGTCAGGCTATGCTGGGCATGACCGTGGCCCTAGATGCATGCTTTGTCCACTGGCTCCGCCGAAATCTAGGAGGGACTTAAGGTTTGCGGTGCCCATTTTCCAGATGAGTACAATAGATTTACCTCCTTCCGGTAGAGCTGAGTTATTTTCCCTCTGCTTTAATAGTGCCAAGATTACTGTTCCTTGGAGACACTCTATAAGCAATCTGAACCTCTGGGCATGAGCAAGACCAAGAATGTGCTGGGATAACATGTGTGATGAGGTTAGGGGAACAGATTGGAAGATGGCATAGAGGTCCCTAACCAGCTGGCATTCTTTCAGTCCAAAGGGAGCTTTCTCCGGCCTTTTCTCAGGGTGGCATTTCAAAGGACAATCAGTGTCTCTGAGTCTGGGGTATCAGAGAGGCTCAAAGCAGCAGGACACACTCTCCTGCCACCTTCTATGTATGCAAATGGTGCAGTGTAGAGATGCCACACAGAAGCTGCCTCTAGGAGTTTTTGAGGACCACAGTCCTACAACCATGAAGAACAGGATTATGCAACCAGCATTGAAGTTGTGAGAAGGTCCTCCACCTCAGAAACCACAGGCTAAGCCATCATCCCAGCACTTCCTTTTCTGAGAATTTGACAGAGGTCGATGTAACCTGATTTTTATTTCAAAAACTATCAGAAAACAGGTGATATTTGAAATGCAAAGCTCATAATCATTTGTTATGCAGCAGTAGAGAGCTGGGATACCAGACCTCTGGAAGTTTTGGAAGTCTTCTACTTGAAAATTATTTATGAATATGAAGGCTGAGTTCATTTTAAAAAGTAGGTATGGTAACTGTTGTGTTTGTGACACTGAGGTCAAGCCTAGAGTCTTGGCACTCAGCTGTGTTCCTGTTTATTTTTATTGTTTTATTTCTTTTATTATTTTTTGAAGGATGGGTTACTGGGAGTCGAGCCCGTGGCCATCACACTAAGCTATATCTTCAGCCCATTTTTTCTTTTCTTTCTTTCTTTTGCTTTCTTTCTTCCTTTTTTTCTTTCTTTTCTTTTTGACACAGGGTCTCTCTTTGTAGTCCAGGATGGTCACAGACTGACTATGTAGCTCAGGCTGGCCTCAAACTCACAGAAATCCTCCTGCCAAAATCCCAAGTTATAAGATTATAAGTATGCTCTGCAACACCTGGCCTCTATGTGGTGCTGGGGAATCAAACCCAAGGCCCTGCACTTCCTAGGCAAGCACTTTAACCCCGGAGTGATTCCTCTAGCTTCTAACTTTAGTTTTGATTTCTAGACAGTCTTATTAAATTGCTAATTCTGTCCAAGTTGAGTTTGAACTTGTAATCCTCCTGTCTCAGCCTCCCAGAGTGCTGGGCTTGTGGGCCTGTGCCGCCTCACTAGGCTTAAATCCAGCAATCTTTAACCTTCTTTCCTTTGGATGATTTCCCAGTGGGAACCTATATTGACCCAATGTGCAGCAGTAGTAGGTATTATCTAGTCAATAAGTTAATTGATATTAACATTTTAGCCCACATGATAATCAACAACAGAAACTAGGAAATTAAATTCAGCCCAGAAAATATTAGCGGTCTACTATATGTCAATCAGCAAACTCAATGATGTGGGAGTTTCAGTAGCTTAAAAAATGAATATGCCTTAAAACCTACATAGCCATTTATCATAATAGACTTAGTACAGACTTGGTTAAAGCATATCTTGGGGGCTTGGTACATAGGACTGGTTTCTGTTCTCCTTGTCTCCTCAGTTAAGGAGTGTACACTGGGTCAGGCAGCCTGTAAGGGTCCTGAGGTAGCTGGTTCCCGTGGCCAGGCAGTGGCTATGGAGAATAATCAGGTATCTTCTCTGCAGGTCACCACAACAGACATCCAAGGACACAGTCAAGTGTGATGAAATGATCCTGTGTTGAGGCTGGCTTGAAGCCCGAACCCGTGACTTGGCCAAATGCTATGACCACGAGGAGATCACAGGTGGAAGCTGGAGCTGCTCAGTTTGGAAACTGGAAGACGGGCCTCTGACCACCAAGACACACTGGAAGCACAGAGCAAGGGACTCATTGCTCAAGCACAAGTCTTCCTTCAAGAGCCACAATTCCTTCTCTCCTCTCCTCCACAGATAGTGTGGATATAGGACTGTTCCATTGCTGCTCCAATATGACTTTGTCTGGGATCTATACACCAGTGCCCACATGCCATCATGTTATTATATCAGATGAACATATCAAGCACAACTTTCATGTTCTAGCGAAGGTTTGAATAGGGATTTGAACCTTCAGAACAGAGAGCTAAGTGAACTTATTCTCTTGAGAAGTAAGTTGATCATGGCAATTTGTTGTAGTAAGGTAAAGTTGAATGATACAGAAAACTGCTTTCAAGCAGTTACACCACAGCTGTTAGAAAACACTCGAAGTCGCCCCCTCCGTCCAGCTGCACCCCGTGCCCACTTACAGTGTCCCTTCACTGTCCATTCTTCTCACGATCATCTTTTTTGTACATTGAATCCACTGTCTATAATTAATTGTCATCATTGTAACATAAAAAATAAATTTTCAGGCTGGAGGAATGGCTCAGCAGTTAAGGTGCTTGCCTACCAATCACTAAGTAGCTGAGTCCAATTATCCAGCACCACATAAGCCAGGCATAGTGGCGCATGCCTGTAATCCCATGCACTCGTGAGGCTGAGGCAGGAGGGAGGATTGCCGTGAGTCCAGGGCCAGCCTAAACTTCATAATGAGGTCAGGACAAGCCTGGACGATAAAGTGAGACCCTGTCTCAAACATTTTTTTTTCAGTAGCATATGAAAAGATAACATTTTAAATGTATTACTTGTAGTTTGAATTATTTAATCTTCAAACTTTGTGTGTCTTTCAATGGGATGTTCACTTAGTCCATTTTCTTGAAATTCTGTAAGTCCTGACTTAGGATTTTCTTCCTCAAAATTCTGCTTCTAAAGTATTTCTGGTATTTCATCAAAGAGTCACATGAGGAATTTTCAAGGCCTAAAGCACTGACTGCATTTATTTCGTAATTCTCTGGGCAATGCAAGCCCATCACGTAATTCCATCTTTCTTATAATATGCACATGTTATTTTGACCTTTGTCTCCCTTTTAATGGGAGGGTGGTTTTGTAATAGAAAACTATTTAACCACCCCGCATCCAGTAATTTGGGGTCTACTGAAATAATACAATGTGGGAAAACATTTCACCAGTGAGCCACCATTATAGCAGCTTCCAAAAAATATCCATTAGTGCAACTGTATTTGGTAAGGTCGGTAGAGTTTACAATGGTCAATACAATACACACATCCTCCCATAACCCTTGTTACTCCTAACAGTCATTTCAATTCGCACGCTCTGACATTCAACTGAAGTTCAGGTCTTAATTACAACAACAACAAAAAAATGGCATTTGCTTCTGACAGATATTCTGTAATGAGTGTTCTTAACCCATGGTCCTGATGCTCCTTAGAAGCTGTGCCTGGCATGGTGCATATATAGACCTGCCATGCTTTGAGCTGTGAGCCATATTATGATCACATTCTTACGGTGATTGGTGGCTCTAGACAAACAGTGAGTACTGAGAAAAAGGCTGTGAACCAGGAGCAGAGGAAAAAGTAAACCTTTGAAATTTTGGGCTTTCTCCTCATGTTTCCACCTATTCCATTGGCACTTGCTGTCTGCACTGGAGACAAGGTACAGATATTTATTTATATTTAACAATAGCATGAAATGTAGTTATTCCAAAGAGATTAGAGAGGTGATCAACTTTGAGATGCTCAACCTAAGATTTAATTTGACAGCTTCTAAGTGGAGGTAAAAAGCAATAAGAAAAAAAGAAAACAGGATTTAAATAGAGACAGGAGCCATGGCAAGAAACCTGCACCCTTATGGGGTGGGCAGACGGGGTGCCTCAGAAGAGGGCCTCTTTCTCTGGCATTGTGACCTTTAGGACTTCTCAGGAGTAGTGCGTCTGCACCAAAGTCCACGAGCAGAGACAGAGGTGGCCGTCCCGTCTCCATCTACCCCAAGTCCGTATCAGCAGTAACGAGAGCTGACTGTCAGTGAGCCCTCAAGATAGCAAACACAACAAGCCACTCAAAAAGTATGTAGGTCACTGAGGAAGGTAGCAAAGAGGAACATGAAGGAACCCCTCCTAGCGTCTTCTAACCTCTGGGGAACTCCACACACGCTTTATCACAAAAGAGAGATTTAACTAACATGCTTTCAGTGGTCTCTTTCTACTTAAAAAGCCTTGCAATTCTGAGATATTACAGTTAATTTTTATTTTATTATTTTCTTGTGGTACTGGGGATCGAACCAAGGGACTGAGGGCATTCTTTCTGAGCTATACCCTAGCACATTTTTAAAAATGTTTTTATTTCCAGATAAGTCTTGCCATATACTAGGTCACTGACACTGGGCATGAGTTTGTGACCCTCCTGCCTCAGACTCCCAGAGTGTTGAGTTTATAGTCTGAGCCACTGGGTTTTATTATTGCCTTGGCTTCATTGTTTGTTGTTGTTGTTTGTTTGTTTTGTTTTTGAGACAGGGTCTCACTCTGTAACCCAGGCTGGTCCTGAACTCACTATGGAGCCCAGGCTGGCCTTGGACTCATGGCAATCCTCCTGTCTCAGCCTCCTGAGTTCTGGGATTACAGGCATACAACACCACGTCTGGCTTATGTGGTGCTGGGGAATCGAACTCGGGCACTTAGCACTTGACTTAGTGCTTGCTCGACAAGCTCTTTAACTGCTGAGCCGTTCCTCCAGCCCAGCTTCATTGTTTCACATTTCTAGTTTTAATAAGCAATTTTATCCTGAGCCTGCTGAGAGATGAGCCTGTGGTTCCTAGCCACAATATTTGGAGGTTTGCCAGGAGCACTCTAAGGATCCCAGCCGTTGTCAGCTGGGGGCCACCAGCGGGTTAATTTTTTGCACATGGTTTTCAAACACCGCACCCACACACACCCAAATTCCATCCTGGCCCGTCACAGTCTTGTGTCCTGTTCCTTTGTGTTGGTTAATTCCATGTGACCATTTAGCTGGGCCAGATGTCCACACAGTCGCTCAGTGTCCTGAGTGCTGGGATTATAGGCATATAATATAAACCATGTCCAGGTTTTGTGATGTTGGGGAATTGAACCCACGGCCTTGTGCTTGCTAATCAAGTGCTTTAACTGCTGGGTTACCGTCTCAGGTTTTTGCTTTTCTAATGAGGTAAGTGTTTATATTGGTAAAGCAGGTGGCCATCTGTAGCATGGGTGGGACTTGTTCAATTAGGTGAAGATTTTAAGAGAAAAAAGATTAGTTTCTGTCTCAGTCACTTCCCATCTCCGGGACACAATGCACAGCCCAAGTGAAGGAAGGAGAGATTTATGTCAGCTCACAGTTTCTGAGGTCTCAGTGCGTGCATGGATGTCTGACTTCGGGACCGAGAAAGCAATGGCAGAGAAGTCCTGCAGCGGAAACTACTCATGCCATGGCAACTGAAAGCAAGAAGGCAGGGAAGAGGAGCCAGCGACAGGAATACACCCTCCAGGCTGGCTTCCGCAGCCCGCCCCTCCAGCCAGGCCCCGCCTCCCGATGGTACGTGCAGTCATCAATGGATGAATGCACTGCTGAGCACAGCACCCCCACGATCCGTCCACCTTCCAAACACGTGACTGGGGAGAGGGGACAGGGAAGGATTTTAGATTTAAACCATGACCACTTCCTCCAGTGAAGAAGGAGGTCAGCCAGCAGGCTCCCCTGGGTGTCCAGCCTGGCTGGCTTTCCAGGGACTTTGGGCCTGCAACTTCCCCGATCCCATGAGAGGATGCTTTAGAACAGACCCCTCTTCTGTGCACATGCACGCACGCACACGCATGACACCCACGTTGCAGCTTCTCTCTCTCTCTCAGAATATCGCACTCTTACCTCTCTCTTCACATCCCAGCCACTCCCCACAGCTGTTCCTCGGCAACCACTGACCCCCTGCTTTTCTCCTGTTGTTGAGTTTTAAGAACTTTATACAAACCAATGAAGACAGCATAACGTTAACAGCCTGGCTTCTTTCACTTGGTACAGTATTTTAAGATTCATCATTGTCATCGCAGGCATAAATTTTGTTTTTGTTTTTGTTTTTGCTGTGTTACATAATAGAATATATACATATGACACATTTTCAATCCATTCCGTGGTTGAAATTTTCTTTTGTTTTCTCGGTTTTGGGCTACTACAAGTAAACCCACTATGAACATTTGTGCCCCAGTGCACAGGACACGCTGGCATTTCTCTGGGGAGAAGGCCTCCGGAGGCACCTGACAGGGACTCGTCACTAATCAGCTTTTCATGCGATTGGTCTCCATTTTGTAATGAAAAGGTCAGAAGCTCAACTTGTCACTCTCCCAAAAACCCCAGCTATCCATCCGTTGATTGCCGTTTTAGAGAACAGAGCAAATTTTTGAAAGACGTGTATGGGAAATGTAAAGGAAATACGTCTACACTCTTGGGGTCTAAACACTAAAGTCAGGTTAGTTTGAAAAAAAGGGTTGTTTTGGGTCATTTCCATTTAACTGTTTCACATGAAGACTAGAATTAAAATTCACATTCCAGGAAGAATAAAATTCAAAGCTTTGTGTAGGCGTCAAACATTTTAAATCCATTCTTCAGTCTAAAAATAAATGCAGCTATTTTCCCCGATACTGGGAACTCTATAGTTCAAAGTGGGACTTGGCTTGACAGGCAAATGGTGTTTACTGAGAAAAAATATACCAAGTGTTTAGTGTTGAAATGGAATCGCACGGATATGCAGAAACTGACTTGGAAACGGACAATTAGGTAGATTCGCCCTCCCGCAGAACTGCTGCCAAGGTTTTCTGCTTCTCTTAGGTCCAGATTTGTTTGCTTTCATGGGTATCGAGGGGGTTTGCCACTGTGTCCTGTCTCCCATCAGTAAGCTCATCATTTATAAGCATGTTGTAGTGACTCAGAAGGAAAGTATAATGATGTCTGGACCACTAAGAGAAACATTATTTGAAGTGGTATTATCATTGCTCTAGAAGTGAATTACTGGCTTATCTCGCACATCAGAAAGATCATTCGAAAATAAATAAAATAAATTCAATTGGTTATTGAGCCCTAAGGCACCGTCAGATAGGAAAGTAGTAAATCAGGCTAAGAACCTTGGATCTGCCCTGACTTTTCTTGCTAATCAAATGAGATCAGAACTCAGCTATCACCACAGAAGAAAAGCCAAATTTAATTAGCTTATCCAGCAGTGTCATATAGTAAATCAAAAGCCTTTGAAAGGTCAATGAATCCTGCCCTTATCATCTCATTATCTGCCATCACTAGCAAGGTATCGCTAGCCAGCCATGCAGCACAGTTACCGTTGGCAGGCAAGAGCTTGCCGAGGTTAGTGACAACTTTGTGACTTCAAAAATGGTAGCAAACATGGAACATCCTTTTATTTCTAGTTCTGCTTTGACACGTTCTTAACCATAAAATTCACCAATGTTGGTTCCAACTCCAAAGAGTGATTTAAGTAAAACTTTGGCACTGATTTATTTACCTGTGCAAAAATTATTTCCTTGGCACCTAGAAGGTGTCAGGTATTCTGGTGGGTACCCATTTCCCACAGGCTCTTGCTGTTATTTGGTGCTTGGTGACACGGAGGCGCTGCCTTAGGATGATGTGCTGAACTTGTCATTGAGCACTGACTGTGTGCTTAGGGTTACTTTCTTGTAGGAGACTCGCTGTGTAGAGTGTCAAGCCTTAGAAGCAAGGTCTTGTTGTGTGGGAACGAGACCTTACGGTGTGGGAATCATTTGGGAGCCTTGCTGGTAAGTGGAGCAATGTTAAATCACAGGCGATTGGTTGGATAAACTGCCTGAGGGATGGGAATTCAGAGAAGGGCCAGTCTGGAAGAAGGGGACTAGAGACCAGGAGAGGGTTGATGGAGAAAGGGCCCTTCGAGGAGGAGCACCACAGGGCTGCGAGGGGAGGATACTCAGCAGAGGTGAGCATGCCCAGAGATGTACAGGTACAGAAACATGTTCAGGGCACAGGAACTTAGGTCACTTTTGTTGCCAAAGGAGTCTGGAAGAGCAGCTCCCACAAATAGGCTAGATCAAAATATAGAAAGTAAGGAAACCGGCCCTCTGAAAGTGGGATTTGTCCCAAAGTCGTTGTAGAAAGAAGAATGTATTCCTAACTTTTATCCCTTGCTACCATAATCTGTGTCTTTGTGTGTGTGTGTGTGTGTGTGTGTGTGTGTGTGTGTGTGTGATATTGGGAATTGAGCCAAGAGCCTTAATACAAGCTTGTCTTGAGTGCCAAAGAAGTTAGTCCCAAGCGCAGGTGCAGTGTTCAGTGTTTTGTTGTGACGCTGTCCTTGTACATGGGCTTCCAACTCTTCAGCCTTTGAGTGTAGCACCAACACCATCTCCGGCCTTCAGTCTCAGACAGGGCCTATGTCACTTGACCCCTCTTATTTGGAGGCTTCTAACTTCTTACCTACTGATTTTCCCAAGCATCTGGACTGCAGTCAGCCATTGTGGGACCTCTCGGCCTCTGACATATATCAAAGTAACAAATTCTCTCCTGTAATTACATGCAAGTTGTAGTGGAGAGAACCTTCACACACCCTCGCAGGGCCCCTACAGAAGCTGCTGCTTTCCTCCCCCCTGAGAACCCTTCTTAATAACCTGCTTGCCCTCGAAACCAAACCTCAGGAATCACTCCATGACGAACCTAGCAAATATAGTCTCCATACAGTGTGACTGGATGGCCACCATACCTAGATTCGATGCACATGTCCTGGCTTCCCACAGTCACTAGAGCCAAGGAGGAGGGTTTGACAGCCAACCGTTTTCATAAAGCATCAGGCCCTGAAAATCAATCACTCAGTTGTTGCTTTTGAGTTTGTTTCATGGGCCCAATGAGTGGGATTTTGTTGAGCAAAAGTGATTGAATGTAAAATTCAACAAGCATAGATTAATATGCATTGATTTTCATTATGTTACCTTTTGATTCGATTTCCAAGTGTGGAAGCTTCAAATGTGCGGATTAGACATACCACGATCAAAGTGAGGAACTATAGACGACCCACCATGGATTGAAACACCAGACCAAAGATGAGCAATCCTGAATTACTGTAAAGGAGCTAGGACAAGCAATCATGCCAGTGACGTGCCATGTGGGCCCCAGCGCACTGCGTGGCCGGGATGCTGCTGAGTTTTGCCTGTGTGTATGGGCCTCAGTCCGGAAGAGCCATGCTGCACACCTCGCACACATGGCCTTGTCGTGTGCTACCCATGGAGTTCCAACCTTTTCATGACAGGTGGACTGTGGGAAAATGTCGGGGGGTGCGGGAGAGGGATGGGGTGTGTACTAGCCAAGGAAGAACCGTGATGCGCTGTCCAACTCCAGGGGCTTACTTTTATTTAAGAAAATATTACTTCAACTGAATTAATGATCTCTAAGGCAAAGGATTTGATGAAAGCTAGTAGGAAACAAGCATATTGAGAGCCACAATTCACCATGTAGCAGGTCTTTAATTAAGTGAATCATGGGCCTTAATCTAACATTTATTTATTTATGTGGTTACTTATTTAGTGGAATGCCGTTGAGCAAAAGTGATTAAACGTGAAGTTCAAAAAGCACGGACGGTTGTGCCTTGTTTCTCATTATGGTGTCTCGTGAGCCTGGAGCCCCTGCACTGCACTGCATCTCCACGACATGTTTGGTTTTGATTTTGAGATAAGGCCTCACTGAGTCATTAACTTGCCCAGGCTGGTCTTGAACTTGTGATCCTCCTGCCTCAGTCTCCCAAAGTGCTGACATTCCATACCTGTGCCACCAGGCCTGGTTTATTTAAAAATACACACACACACACACACACACACACACACACACTATATCTATATCTATCTATATGTATGTATATATATTTAAAATTTCACACACATGATGTATAGATGTATAATATATATATATATATATATATAATTAAACACACACACACTCCCTAGAAACCCCACTGAAATAGAACTCAGATTTTTTGAGGAATTATTCTTATTCCCTAGGAAAGTATCTGCTTAACAATATTTTGGGGGATTGGAGAAATACCTCAGTAACCAAAGTGTTTGTCTAGAAAGCTCCAGGCCTTGGGTTTAATTCCCTAGCCCCACGTAAGCCAGGCATGGGGGTACACACCTGCAACCCCAGCCCAGTGGAAGCTGAGGCAGGAGGACTGCCATGAATCTGAGGTCACCCTGGGCTCCTTAGTGAGCTCAAGACCGGCTTGGACTACAGAGCGAGACTGTCTCAAAAATAACAACAAGAACAACAATAATATTTTCAAAAATATTAATAGATGTGCACTGTAGCACATAACTGTAGCCCCAGTGTTCTAGGAAGCTGAGGCAGGAGGATCACAAGTTTGGTCCCAGTGTAGATAGGTCATTGACTTAGTAATTCCATTTCAATATTTAAAAAAAAAAAAATTTAAAGAGAGCTGGGGTTGTAACTCAGTGGAAACACTGTGGGTTAAATCCCCAGTAAAAAAATTAAAAATTTACTATGATTGTCAGGAAAAGTTGGTTCCTTTACTCGCAGGCAAAGACAAAATAAGCAGGACTGTAACAGTGTCTCTTGCGTACGTGCCAGGGAGCGCATCTAGCACTAGAGGAGGCTGAGGCAGGAGGATTCCAAGCTCCAAATCATCCCGGAAATGCAGTGACTTTAGCATGACTATTTTCCAAAAGTCAAAAAGACAGAAAGGACTGGGATGCAGCTCTGTGGAAGGCCCCGGGTTTCATCCTCAGCCCTTCAAAGCCAAGACCAGAAAAGCGTCTGCTGTTTTCCTCTCATCGCCCTGCCAGCCTTCATTAAGTACCTTGCTGGGATTTTAAAAGCAGTGTTTCCATTCGTGAAGCAGAGGAACGGGCCGCAGAAGAATTCCGTGACGTGTAAAGAGTCCGCGCGGGGCTGACGAGCCTAGTGGGACAGACAATCTCCCGGGAAGGTGGTCTCTTTCCCTCCCAGGCCGGTGTTCTCCAGGGACACCCCTGTCGGTCTGGAAAGGGGACACCTTTGGCCCACAGCGTGGGGCTTTCACGTGCACAACCGGCTGCAGAACCCCGGGTGGGTAAGAGGGGCTGGGCCTTCCGCAGTACATCATGCTAGCCGTGACACAGAGGAGGCCGGGGAATTGTCCTGTGCCCAGCAAGGTGCCGCCCGGGAGACCCCACTGACTTTTGCAAGGCCGCTGCCGAGAACTCACAGTGCCCACCACGCATCAAACACTGCTGCCCTGGGTCCTGCATCTTGGCTGGAGATTGGCCGGTCTGTGTAGGAGAGCCATTGCCAAGTGACAACTGCCACCTGTCAGCCACCCAACTGGAATGATGGGCAAAGTTGCTGTTGGCTGTCAGTGAGCGGCACTGATTTGTGGGGAAGCGAGCTGACTGCAGCCGCCCCGCAGACCCCGGGAGTTCATACCCCTGTGCCCCTCGCACCAGCAGCTCCAGCCCTGAGACCGGAGCCCTGGGCTGCGCAGCAGAAGAGCAGGTGTGGAGAGTTCACGGTGTCACTGGAAAGATAGCTCGTCTTAATCTCTGTTGCAAAGTTGAACTGTGTGAGTAAATAAAAAGTTATCACATCAGTGCACGAAGGTATGTATGGGAAAATGCAAGAGTAATAAATCTGCAGACAGGATGTGTGTGATGTCACGCACATTAGTTCCAGGAACACCACTGGGAGGGCAAACTCTGCCCTTACCAAGAGCTGAGCCCAGTGGTGTAGCCCTGAAATTCCAGTACTCTGGGAGGCTGAGGCAGGAGGACCATAAGTTTGAACACTGCCTGAGCAACTTAGTGACTTAATGAGAACTCATTGATATAAAAGTAAATGAATAAAAATGGGATAAGGATGTAGCTCCTTATGAGGGCTTTGGGCTTGATCCCAGTACCACACACACACACACACACACACACACACACACACACACGAGCTAAGCTTAGAACACCATAAGTAAGGCTCGCAAAGTCTTGCTGTGTCTTGGGGAGCTCTGACTAGAAGTGCAAATCACAAGAGATTGTTTTGAAATAAAAATATTTAAAGTATGTTTAACTACTTGGCATATACGGCTATGATGCTAAAACTCTGTTTACATATTCACAGGCGTTAGAGCATCCCAATAGCCGTCTACAGATGTTCGCTATTGCTTTAAGGTAGTCCTGACGGTACATTGTAGATAACTCCCTTAAAGAGCTGTTGTACCATCTTTAAATGGGAAGGTATTAAAGTAGCTAAATTAAAGTAGAGCTGGATACTGAGCTCAGGACAAGGACTATTCCGGGAAGCAGAGCCGAGAGCAAATGACTGGTAACACAACCAAGTGACCTGTTTGCCAGCTCTAAGTTTCCAACTCCTTTTAGCTGTAGACGCTAATGAATTGAGCTGAGTGGTTTGCCATCCTGGCTACACCTTAGTCATCAGGCCCAGTTCCTAGGTATGAATAAATTCTCAATACTTACTGAACACAATGTGCTGTTAAGAGGCATGTTGGCGTGTTCAGTGAGACCAGACCTTGAGCAGAAGGTGAGAAGCCCAGATGAGGTAATGAGACCCAGCCCACCCAGCAGACAGAGCCTGAGGCAAGCTGGCTTTTTCCACTAGACGGACACCTGGAGTGACAAGGCCCAGTGTCCCCAGCAAGTCCTGTGTAGGTTCCTTCTATTATTGTTATGTCATACCTGAGTGTCCTGAAAACACTTCAGCTCTGCCAATCGGGACCAAAAATCTTCTCCGAGACTCCAACTATCTTTAAATTCCTCTATTCACAAGAACAGATGTTCTGGGATCACGGTAAAACCTCCTGTCAGCAGAAGGCCAGCTATCTGGCCAAACTGGTCTCCTGATTTCCATGGCTACAGGGATGACTGTGCAGGTGCTGAGTGTGGGCTGTGCACAAGCTGCATGCCGTGTGTTTCAAAACTAAGGCTGGTACCCAGCTCACGAGGTGAGAAACAACAGAACTCTGAGAGGTTACGTCATGAGGTTGGGCAACCACAAGGCCTGGCTGCGTCCCAGGCCTTTCTGACTCCACGGCTCACATCTGCAGCGCTTGGCCACTAACGTGTTAGAGCGTCGAAGGGGCCCCACGCTGCAGCGAGGCCAGCGTGGTGGCTCTGACCGCACTTGCTCCCCCCAGGCCTCCTCTTCCCCTGGGTCAATTCTAGACCTCGCCACCCAGCTGAGGGCTGACGGGACCCATCTATGCGCCATCTCTGCTTTTCCTTTGGCCAGTCTGGCTCCGCTGGTCTCCCACACCTGGGACTGGGGTTCTCACTGCTGTGTACACTTCCCTGTGGCTGGCTTTCTGTTTATCAATAGAATGAAAGAAGCCTAATACGTGCATTGTATTCTGCCCGGTCTTTGTAGCGAATTCGGTTCTCATTGGGTTCTGAATACTCACTGTTCATTTTTAAGATTTATTTTCCTTCAAAAAAAGTAATTACAGATTAAGGTATTGATAATAGTCATTCTATTTACTCAAAAATAACAAAACTCTAAGTTTGGAGTAAATAGGGCAATTTTACATAAGATTTTAAAATGTGAAAGAAACGAGATACACGGTGGGTTGAGATACCGCATTATGTCTCTTTATTCATCTGTAGCTGCCTCTGGCTGTGTGTTATAGTACCTTATATGAGAACATGAAAGATACTTATGATATTTTCAGTACATTTGCTTAAATATTATGCTTTTGTTTTACAAAATGACAACATCTATGGCATAAAATTTGAAAAATGGAGAAAAAATAATTAAATGAATACAGCTGTTAATATATGCATGTGTGTGCATATATATATATATATATATATATATATATATATATATATATGTGTGTGTAACATCCCTTTCCCCTTCCTGCCCTCATCATTCCCCATACATCTTTTCTTTCTCTGCAAAACCTATCTTCTTACTTTCTTCCATCTCTCTTTTACTTTTTTATGATTTCATTTTATCATATTAGAGAAATTATATGATATAGAACCTTTTGTATCTGATTCATTTCACTAAGCATCATGGTCTCAAGGTATACCCATTTCTTACAAATGACTCAAAAATCTATCATTATGACAAGAGTAGTACTCCACTGTGTACATATACCACATCTTTATCCATTCGTGTGCTGTTGGACATATTGGTTTCTTGCAAGACTTGATATCACAAATTATGCTGCTATAACCATGGGTTTGCATATATCACTCTTGGACGCTGACTTTAACTCTTCTGAAGAGATATCCAGATCAGAATAGCTGGGTCCAATGGGATATCTACTTTAAGTTTTTGAGGAATGTCCTTATTGCCTTCCACAGTGGTTGTGTCAGTTTACAGTCCAGCCAGCAACGTAGGAGGGTCCCTTTTCCCCACAGCCCTGCTAGCATCTGTTGGTTTTTGATACCATCCATTCTTACTGGAGTTAGGTGGAACCTCAGTGTTGCTTTGATTTGCATTTCTTTGATGTCTAAGAATGGTGAACATTTTTTATGTATTTATTGGCCTTCCGAGCTTCTTCTGAGAACTGCTTATTTGTTTCAGATTCTCTTTTTTTATTGGATCCCTTATTTTGGAGGATCTAATTTTTTTTAAATCTTTGCTCCTCTGAGGAGCAGCTGGCAACACTTTTTTCCCATTCCATCAATTCCCTCTTCACTCTGTTGATTGTTTCTTTTGTCCTGCAGAAGCTTCTTAATTTGACATTATCCCATTTAACTGCTGTTAATATTATCATTAGGCATTTTATTAAATTAAAATTTCTGTTTATCATTTTTATTTTATTAAATCAATTTTACTCAAATTTATTGAAAATGTAGGACAAACAAAATTGAAGACTTGCTAAGCTTATAGTAAAATTGTTCTCTGTTTCAAAAGACACATATACATTTGCAAAGAACCTCATAAAAGTAAAGTATTTCAAGGCCTTTCAGAATATGGGCCACTATATCAGTAGTGATAAGTCGTTTTCTAAAAAAATAAAATCAAAAGTGGCATTGCAGCTTGTGGCTGGCATAAAGCCACAGTGAGTAGAGCGGACTCGGTTGTACCAGCCCACCCCGCCTTTTCCTAGGAGTTACCTGAGTGGTATTTGATTTTGCCATTTCAAAAGGTACTGCTCTTTAAGCTTCATCAATTCCTTTTTAAAAATCGAGGTTTTCTTTTAGGACCATGATTTATTTTCATCTTTCTGAGCTTCAATTTGTAATTGCCTTTTCCTTGAGAGGAAGAATAATCACACGTCTCGGAGACGTCGTCAGTTTCCTTCTTCATGCAGCCTTTGGGCCTCGTGTTCCAACATAGACTTGTTACTTCCAGGTCAATGAAGGAGCCACGCTGAGATTTCATAAATTCCCATCGTGAACTAGTTATCCATTCTTTAGATTGGCACCTCCTTTCTCGTATTTCTTTTTGGATTTGTTCTTGATTTTAGTACATATTATTGTGGTTTGGGTCTGGAACGTCCCCCAAAGTCTCATGAATTTGGAGGTCATAGGCTGTCTATGGAACCACGTGCTATTGAGGGATTGGGGCCTGGGCTGGAGTGGTGGATTATGGGAGGGTGGTGGAAGACAGACATGTGGATTGGATTACAGTAGTGTGACGGGGACTTAAACCTGGAAGGGGCAGGACACTGAGGCTGGACCCAGAAGGGATAGATCACTGGGACAGGACCTGGACTTCTGCCTTTACTCTCTGACTGGACTGGACCTGCCTTCCTGTGTGCAGTCCTGAGAGGAGCACCCTCCATCTTTGCCCTTACTCTGTACTTCCACTGCTACAGCTGCCGTGGACTGACTGTGACCCTCTGGGCCTGCTGGCTAAAGTAAATGTTTCCTCCCCTAATCTGTGCATGTTGGGTATTTAGTCACAGCAACAAAAAAACAAAAAAGGAACTAAGACGTTTCCTGTTTATTTTCTAAAATATAATACGGTTTGGTACAATTTATCCTCTGAAGCATGTCCCCCAATTCCCTGAGCCCTGGAAGCTTCTGGCTCATGTCCGCTAGTGGCCAAACCCCACAGCAGGATGTGAATGTCAGGCCAGCAAGGAAGTGTCATCTGGGTTTCCTGCCCCTTCCCGTCAGTCACATGGCCATCTGAGCCCCGCCCCCTGTCAGAACAGCAGGCAGGATCAGATTCTTACAAGAGCCCAAGCCCTACCACGAAGTGCACAGGCGAAGAAACTAGGCCACGCTCTGCTCCTTGTGAGAATCTAATGCCCAGTCACCTGAGGTGGAGCTACGGTGGTGACACTAACAACATTCCAGCCCATGAAAAAATTGTCTTCCACAAAATTGGTCTCAGGTGGCAAAAACATTTGGGGACAGCTTCTCTAAAGCTCATGTGTTAGAGGCTTGATCGCTGCTTGGGCATAGAAGAAGGGTTGGAGACTGCAGGCAGGGAGGATCAGTACAATTAGGTAACTGGTGGCATTAAGGCTGGTCTCCCCAAGGGCTGAGTCAGTGCTCTGGAGAAGAATCTGTTACGGAAGGTCAGGGCTGGGCTCCTCCTCCTGCTCTCTGACCTCCCACCTTGCCATGCAGCCTCTTGTAGTCACTGTGACCCCATTTTCTGGGAGACTGAGCAGGAGTCAGAGCCATTCGGTCATACCTCCTGAACTGCAAGCTCAACAAATCTCTTGTCTTTAACAATGACTGAGCCTTGGGTGTTTCATTGTGGCAAAAGAACACAGATTAATACAAAGTGGATGACAACATAAGCTTTCTGAATTCCTCATTTTGGGAAGCACATTAATTTTGCTCTCATTCTTGAAAGTGGAGGTGATTTTTGAATTATTTCGAGTAGAAGGGGCAGGGATTGAAATCATAGAAGAGAATGTGTGCAGAGGGTGAAGGGAAGGAATGAAAGGTGGACATGAAAACAGCACCAGTGAAGGACAAGTGTGGTAAATGTATGGGGCGGGGACAGGGCCGCATCGCCTGGAAAGAGCCCACCTGCTGGGAGTGGGATTTCATCCGTTCACTCACTAAATGCTTAAGCAACAAGAATGCAGCCCAGCAGCACAGAGGAGTTGGGTCCCCGCATTCTCTGAGCACAGTACCTATGGGAAGAGACCACCATAAAAATGTTCAGTGGGAAGTTGAGGATTCAGTGTTAACTAATATATACATGCGAGTTTATAAGGTGGCACATATGAGTTTGTTACACATGTGTACATGTTACATATACAACCTGAACACAAACACTGAAGGGTTGCTTTTCCCTAGAAGCGAGACAACTTGGGTGTAACTACGGAGCAACATTCTCAAAGGGGAAGCTATAAACAACTTGGGTTTAAATCAGTAGGAAACGACACCATTGAACTCTTAACTCCTGCAAGTGAAAATTCTATTAAAAATGAGCCTTATAGATGGGAATGTGATAGTGGTTCATGGATAGGGTAAAGACAAACATGTGTGTGAAAACAACTAATTGAATGACAAAAGTCCATCTGAGAAAGTTAACAAGGAGGCAAACGCTGGGTGGGTGGAAGGACAGGCCCAAGTGGGCATGTGAGACTAGTGAGGACTCACAGGGTTGGGTTCAGGCAACAGGTGCCGGGAGTCTTGGTCTTAGGACCTGGCAGATCCAGAAAATAAGAAACAGGACCCAAGACACATTGTGGTGAGGCAGAAGGTGTGAAAACTTCACATGTGGCTGGTCTGACAAACACCAGGTTTGTTTCTGCTACCAACTGTCACAAAAAATTGACAAGTCTCTATAGTCTCGGGGCCCATTTTCTGCAATAAAATAGGTGAGGAGTAAGATTTTTAAAAATTTTTTCATTAGAAAAATTGTAATTTTTGCCCATCTGCCCCCTCCATTTCTATCCATTTCTTTTGGATCTTTAGGCAGCACATTCGTAAACAACACCTAATTTCTACTTTGCCTGGGCAGCGAAGCTTGCCCTGCCTGCCATCTCACCCAGAAAATGGTTGTTTTTTTAAACATTCTTCACATTCGCAGTCAGATAGGAAGATCTGAATGTGAATTTCAGTTTTCTATATAAATCGTTTTATCACTTTGGCCCTGCCTCTGAGTCTTCTCAGAGTAGCTGGAGAAGATCATGAATAAATTTACACCAGGTTGCACAGGAATCACACACACATGCAACAATTCTTATTGGCAATTGCTTCTACACCCTGCTGCACAGAAAATAGAGCACGAGAGCATAGAATCCCATTTCCCACTCGAGGGTGGAACCTGAAAGCCATGGCACAGGTGTTGAAGAACCGAGGCCACCCTGAGCAGCCTGTCTGCTGTGTAAATCTGCGGTCAGACCAACTCCCCGGCATAAGTGTGTGTCTCTGCTGGCTAGCTCAGACTAGCATTTTTAGACTCATAAAATATTACTCCCGTTATTGACACCATTCTAGTTTTAATGCTATTCACTGAGTTTTGACTGGTCTTGGGGTCCTCTGTACATGTTGCCTGGTCTGAGTTCACATCTTGGTTACGTGTTGCAGGTAGATCATTTCTTTGAGATTTGGGTGCTGCATATGTACTTGTCCTTCCAAGTGGCTGAAGTCCTAACCCAGATGCCAACCGTATTTGTAATTCCTGGAATCCAGAGCCTTCTGCCTCTGTGGTGTCACAGACCTCTGGCTGACCTTGGGGTAGCATCTTCTGTAGTTTTTCACCTAGCTTCCTTCTCCTAATGAAAATGGAACACATGTTTCCTAGCTGACACTTCTCTTGTCTTGAATCACAACAGACCTCACTGAGCCCAGTTTTTACACAATTCCGCGTGAATCTTCATTTTAGTGAAGTTGCTCTCTCTTATTCACTTATTTTTCTTTTTTATTGTTTTGAGACAGGGTCTCTCTCTGTCATCCAGGTTGATCCTGAACTCACTGTGTAGCCCAGGCTACACTCACAGCAATCCTCCTACTCAGCCTCCCAAGTCTTGGGATTATAGGCAGATGCCAACAACCTGGCTTACGCAGTGCTCCTTACTTACATGTATGTGTGTGGTGTGTGTGTGCATGTGTGTGTTAGGTGAGTTTTCCCCTCTTCTGCAAATTTCCTCAGAACATTCTTACATTCATAAAATGATTCCCTAGTCCTCTGCAAGTATTCCCTTCCTTACTCAGCCAGAACCATTTAAATTTCCATAAAATTTACTCTTTAAAACTAGTCCCACCAAGAACTTTATAGCTTAATAATTCTTGGTACTTTGTTTCATAAATCATAACACCTCAAGTTTTGAGATGATACCAAAGACCAAGCTCTTAGACTTCTCACCTGTTACAATGTGTCCAATCCCTCCACAAATCTCCGCTGGGAGGTCGTCCTGCCCATGTGTGACAGTGGAGCTTGACCGTGACAAGCTGGTTGCTTTGGGAGTCACCAGGGACAGCAGTCCATGGCCTTGAGGAACCAGAGGCTGGTTGAGAGAAGACAATTTTTCCACAGAGGGGGGTGAGGGTTGGGGAGGAGGGGGCGCTGGCACCACTGCCTCTGCCCCGCCTCAGGTCTTCGGACATTACATTCTCATAAGGAGCAAGCAACCGTGACCTCTCACACGAACAGTTCACAGGAGGCGTCACATTCCTATAGGTGTCTGAGCTGGGGTGCTTAGGCAAGAGATGGGGAGCAGTGGCCAATACTGATGAAGCCTTGCTCTCTGGCTCCATAGCCACCTTCAATGATGCATCCCAGATCCTATTAGGCCACTGACTAGCACTGGTCCCTGGCCCCAAGAATTGGAGACCCAAGCCCAGGGGATTGGTAAAGCACACTTCAAGTGTGTCTGTGTAGGTCTCAGAGACGTGACCTTGGGCACCACATCCGGTCCCGAACCCTTCTTCTAGCCACAGCCCCTTGTGTTGCTTCTTAGCTGCCATGACCTGTGCAGCTTTGCTGTCCTACACCCTGCTGCCTTGGCACTCCTGCCTCACAGGCAGCCCCCAAAGACTGGATCTCCTGAAACCATAGACACCATAAGCCAACTAAACCTGTCCTGCTTTAAGCTGTGAGTGTCACATATGGTGTCCAGCAGCAGGATAGCTGATGAATGCATGATCTTGAACACCATGGTGATGAGGACCTCACCACCTATTTCATCTTCATGAGTTTCTAACCTCTAATCATCTCCTTTCCAGTTGCTTAAAATTTTCTCTCCTGTAGTTCACACCCATCACCCTAATTGTTCCCAGAGTGAACACAGTCCATGATGTTTAATCACTCCACAGTGAGCTTGCAGTCCCTCAAATACTGAAGTTTATATGAGCCCCAGGTTTAAGATTTGGTACTTTGAAGATTTAGTTATTTCAGGTATTATATAATTCAAATTATCAATCATCCTGAAGCTACTTCATAAAACTTTTTGAATCTTCCAAAAAAAAATAATCCACTCTTCTCTGCGTTCTTCCACCATGATTATTGTCTTTACTTAGAGCACACAGGAGACACACAGATTTAAGCTTTGCAGTGAGGGTGCATTCACGATAAGCTAGCATCAGTGAGTGTATGTGCCCCTGTGCATGTGTTTATATAAACATTGCTTAAATTATGTGCACTCTGCCTCCATGTCACCATCCAGAACCTAATGCTAACTTAATGGGCCCGGACCTTTAAAACTTTTGGCTCATTTAAATAAAACATAGGACAGGCAACATACTGTCATCCACTCGTTCTACATTACAAACTAAGACATGATGGCATAAATAGAAATTGGTTTAATTTAAAAGCTTAAATTATAACACACAAATTTAACTAATGAAGTATGAGTAAGTTTGGGACAGTATGCTGAAGTGGAAGATGATTCATTCTCAGTAAGCACAAAATGAAGAATTGCTCTAGAGAGCGTTCCGGGTCGCACAAGCTCTCCTGTGAGAAGAAAAAGGAGTAGGGAGGAGAAGAGACATTCCAACGTGAGAAGAAAGCTTCCTGGCAGGCGAGGCTGGAGGAAGTACGTTTCCACATAGATGGAACTGCAATACCAGACTCACAATTGACCAAGTACCTAAACGTAAGAAGCAGAAATACATAATTAGTATCAGAAAACATCCATACACATCTTCAGGTGTTTGGATTAGGCAATGGTTTCTTAGAACATGAAGCAAACATCAAAATTAAAAGCTCTTATATTGCTGAGATCGCTCTCGAGAAAATGAAAAGACACCCAAAGGGTAAGAGAAGTTGTTAACAAATCTATTTGAAAAGAGTCTAATTCCAGGATAAAAATTAAAGTGCATACAATTCAGTGGCAACCAGTAAACACTTTGAATATACTGTTCTTCGTAAAAGCATGGAAGTGGTCAATATTAGGATTTAAAAGCCCTGAAACCATAAGTTGCTAGAGAAATAGAAACTAAACCTAAGAAACTTCCTGGTCTACCCCTCTGGGATGACTGCAAAAAATAAAAAAATGATACACAGTAACAAGTGTCAGTGAGAATGGGGGCAAGTTGAAAGTTGTGTGTGTTGCCTTTATATGTGTAAAATGCCGTGGTCAGCAGGAAAATATTTTAATGGTTCCACAAATGTCAAAAAGTTACTGTCTGATCCACAAATTCTATTTCTACCCAAATGTCCAAGAGATTTGAAAGCATGCTTCTCTACACCAATGTACACATGCATGTTCCCAGCATCAGTTCTCAGAACGTCACCCAGGGTTGTCTGGAGTGTGGGGACTATGGGAGAAAACAGGAACAGGATGCGGTGTTTCTATTGGCAGGTTCAAGTCGTGAAAGGTGTCCCGAATGGATTGTTTTAATCACTTCATGACTATCAATATACTGTAAATCAGTGAGTTGTAGAGCTTAAGTGCATTGTGTGTTGTGAGAGATTTCTATCCCAATAAAAATGTTAAATGTCTAAACAGATGGTCTGGGAAGATTGCTCAATTAAATACATCTATGTTTGGAAAACTAGCTCCTGTCACTTGTTGGTTTAACAGCCAGTTGGGGTTGCCTTCATTATGTCTGGAACTAATCTAGTTGCTGCAAGTCCAGGGACCCACTACACAACCATGTTTCCTGGAATCAAAAAGCCCAAAAAAGGCCAAAACGTGTGGTCTGTACAGCAGCTGGTGGCTGTGCACCTGACATACATTGACCAGACTTCCTGTGAAGACACGCGGACTCAGAAGCCCAAACTAAAGGAGTCACCGCCATATGCTGAAGCACTTGAGAAGACAGGCCAGTCAGGGCGGAACCCCAGCACGCGCATCCTGCCGAACTAGGACAGGACGCAAGTCACCGATGACATAACTACTGTCCTGACCTTCAGCCAAAACATGACACACAGTCTAGATAAACTTTGAGGGGGGGGGGTTCCAACCAAATTTTATAATACTGATAGGATAACTAGAAGATATTGAGCCCTTGTTACAGAAAAGTAAACCTTGAGTTTCAAATATTTCTACTTTTGAGACTTCTCAGGTAAGATGCTTCATGCTATTACAGTTTCTGTGTCCACATTAAACAGCAAGAACCAATACACTGTGTGTGTGTGTGTGTGTGTGTGTGTGTGTGTGTGTGTGTGTGTGTGATTATTTACTTTTTAACACCTATAAATTTTGTCCTTTTTTATTAGTATGAATTTGGGATACACAATGACTACATTAAACTTGAGAATTTTGTGCATTTTGTATATGTACATTCTCTTTCTCACCCACTTTCTCACCATCCCGCAACCTCTCCCACCCCCTGACTCCAATATCTCACCTATTGGACTGTGACTTGTTTACACTCTGGGTGTTTCGTATTAGAGAGACCCTGTTACAGCTTGCCTTTTGAGTCTGAGTCACTTCACTAAGTCTATTGGTCTCCAGTTATAACCATTGCCCTACAAATGATTCAAATCTATCTGTTCTTTTGACAGAGGAGTACTCCAGTGTGTATATGTGCTGTATGTTTTAATCCATTGGTCTATTGGTGGATATTTTAGCATCTTCCATGATTTAGCTATTATTAGCTGTGCTGTTATAAGTATGGATATCTGCTGTTAGATGCTGCTTTTAACTCTTTTGTAAAGATAACTAGGAGAGGTATATTTCTGTGTCAGATAGAAAACAACTATTTTCAGTTTTTTAAGGAATCTCCACACTGCTTTCAGTAACGATTGTACCACCAGCAATGTAGAAGTGTTCCTTTTCCTCTGCACACTCATGAGCATCTATTACTTTTTTGAGTTCTTGATATAAGCCATTCTCACGGGAGTGAGATAGTATTTCAGTGTTGCTTTGATTTGCATTTCTCCAGTGTCAAAGGATGTTGAACATTTTTCTGTGTATTTGCTGGCTGTGTTTCCAGATTTCAGTACAGGCCACGACTGAGCTAAAGAAGATTCTTACTGCAAAAGACACCTGCAGAGCTGTGTTCCCATCTTCAAGAATGTGGGAAAGTCCATGACTGCCTCCTGTGTCCCTTCTACGCACCTGTCTTTGCTCCCTCTGTTGGGGGGGGGGGGGGGTTGCTTCTTTTGTTCAGATTCAGTGTTGGTGTCTGAGCTCGGGTCCACTTGGCCCCTGCCATCGTCTGAATGTTTATGTCTCACCCAGATCCACAAACTGAAATATTTGTGGATCAGACTAGTATCCTTGTAAAAGACACTTGTCACTTGTTCCAGCATGTGAGGTTACAGTAAGAAGAATGCTCTCACTGGGCCTCGAAATTATAAAACTACTGATGAGTTTAAGAGAGACATTGGGTCTGTGGGTGCCGAGAACCATTCCTCTGGAGGAGTGGAGAGATTCCTATCACCAGACACCACGCTTACTGGGAAATCTTAGACCTTCCAGACTCCAGTGTGGGGAGAAGCAGGGTTCTCTAGGTTGTATCCATACAATTTGCGATTTTCTTGGTTCAGCCACTCAAATAAAGTAAGAGCCCCTTGGCCAAGAGTCTGTGCTGGGTTAGTCGTCTATTATTTCTGGGCTTATTCTGCCTGCTTAGCTTAGACCTTGGACAAAGTCTTTTTTTTTTTTAAGCACTTTTCCTAATACTTTTCTCTATCTTCAGGTCCCTGGTGACAACATCAGTACATCTCCCCTGATGGCTTCTAGCACTCTGCCTGTACCCACAATGCTGCTGCTCCAAGTGACCTCTTTCTCTGGATGGGAAAGCTGACCCCAGGGCAGATTTCAAACCTGTGGACACATCTTTTGGTATCTAGGCACGAGGGCTTCTCTGCTAGCCTTTAGAAAGTGGCACCTGGGAGGTCAGCATGGGTAAAGCACAGAATGGAACGTCTTTACGTCTTTCACAGTAAAGAAAGCCCTAAATCGCTTGTGGCTTCCTGTGATTCACAAGACATGCCCATGGAGAAGGAAATAGTGTAATTATTTGTTCCTAAAATTGTTTAGTTATGAAAGCTAAGGTGTTTTCTTGTTTGTTGTCAGTACTAGAGATTGACCCCAAGGCCTCCCACATACTAGGTAAGTGCTCTACCACTCAGTTACAGTCCCAAATTTTCATTAAAAAAGTATTTTGAGACAGAATCTTGCTAATTTACTCAGCCACCTTTGAACTTGTGATTCTCCTGCCTCTGCCTTCCTGATATTACAGGCATATTGCAGTTTTAACATAAATCAATTTTATGGGATCATAACTCTGTATAAAACAAGGAAAGATTTTCCCCCTTCAACCTTAGCAAGAATTACCATTTGAGAAAATTCTATATTTCCCACAATATTTACACAACCATCATGAAAGATCTAAATCAGAAGGAATTTCTATCTACTGTATTCATGGAAATTTTACAGATAGGGCTTGGTCCATTTAGCTGCTATGACAAAATGCTTGGAACCAGGTAATTCATATGCAGTTGAATTTATTATTTACAGTTCTAAAGTCTGCAAAGTCCAAAGTCAGGGTGCCAGTAGCTTTGGTCCATTTCTCATATACGGAACTTTATTGCAAGTCTTCAATGGCAGAAAGGACAGATTCTTTCAGACCCCTTTTACAGGGACACTGATCCCACCCTCAGGAGCTCCACCCCCACAACCTAGTCACCTTCCAACGTCTTCCTGACATACCACCAACACACTACGAACTAGATTCCCACCTAGGTATGTCAGAGGGACGTCATGCTCAGACCACAGCATGGAACGATCATTGGATCGTTCTACTGCTTTGAAACTCACGTGCCTTATTTGAGGCTTCAATCTCTGAAATACAAAATTGTACTTTAAATTACTTTGACCAATTTCTCCTTTATATTGTAATTAGGACACTTTAAAAAATTAGCTGTGTCTAATTTGCTCAATGCACTGATTAAATTAATAAGTGGAATATTATAAAACTACTGATGAGTTTAAGGGAGACATCTGGTGCCGCGAACCCCTGCTCCGGATGGGCGGAGGGATCTCTGTAGTCACCCACACGAGGGATGAGCGGCTAAGCTCTGCTTGTGACGAAATCGACGAGCTCAAGTCTCCTTGTGAAGAAGAAGAGTTTCTTCTTATTTGGTAAGTCATCTTGCAATCAAACCTCCGTAAGCGGCGGTTCCCTGAACGCCGCACCTCTCAGTGGGCCCGCAGAAATGTCCCCGTACAATAGACACTCAGAGCAGAGCTGTCCTGCGCTCAGGCCGCCCCCGCGGAAGAGCAGAGAGGTCAGTCCCGAGAAAGCCCGCCCTCCCACGGTGGGGAGAGCAGACGACAAACACAGGACGCACCCACGGGCTCTCGGCACGTCGCCAGCACAGACTGTGTGTTCCGTTCAGTGACCGGCTGTGTCAATGAAATGATCCAAAGTTCGTGCCAAATCCATCCGTTCGGAGCATTTTGTTTCCCATGTATGGCTCTTGATTGTGAAATAACATTTTTGGACCCGCAATCCTTGAAAATCTATTTTTGCCTCTGACTCGCGGCCTCCCCTTGGCATGGCAATGTACTCAACGTTCAGATGACTAGCCAGACTTTGCAAGACTTCATAAATATGATATCATTTGTTCTATTTTGATTTTAAGTCAAGTCTGGTTGATGGCTCCACTGTGCTTGCTGGGTGAGTTGGAGGAGCCGAACACTGACTCCCGTTGGGCGTGTCCTCTGTGAAAGGTGAATGGTGTGATACCCTTCTATGAAAATCCATTTTAAATATATTTTGAAGGACAGAAAATGGAAGACGTGGGGAAGCTGGTAATTTCCTGCCCGAGCAAGTATGCCGAGAGCTCAGGCGCACGTCTAGCATTCTGGTGGAGACTCAGCTCCAAAGAGCTCCTGGCCTGTCTGCACCAGGTATTGCTCAATTATGAGAGGGAGCATCCGACGGTAAGTGAGATAGGGCGCTGACCGTGCTCACTGCGTCCCTCTAAGGATCAATGAAAATTATTTAATAAATAAAAAACAATTTTATTGAGAGTGAAAGTTCACCTCAAAGACTCTCTTAAACGTAGGTTCCATACATATGTGCATAAAAGGCTCGACTGCATTGTAAACCTTAAATTTTGCACGTATACATATCAATAAAATGGGGAAAAACGTATTTATATTTGTTAAGAGTTTTTTTTTTTTTTTTCTGAGTACAACTTAGCAGACTTTACAACCTGCTAAGTGGGGTTTTTTTTTTTTTTTTTTTTTTTCCTGAGACCGGGTCTCATTCTGTATCCCAGGCTGGTCCTGAACTCACTATGGAGCCCAGGCTGGCCTTGGACTCAGGACAATCTGGCTGCCTCAGCCTCCAGAGTGCTGGGATTACAGGTGTATGCCCCACCACGCCTGGTTTATGTGGTGCTGGGGAATCAAACTCGGGTACTTAGCACTAGATGCAGTGCTTGCTAAGCAAGCTCTTTAACCACTAAGCCATTCCTCCAGCCCTGTTCAGTGTTCTTAATGAGCAAGTATAGAAAAAGGTAAAGCTTCACTTTCTGTCAAAATACTCAGCTGCCCATTTAAAGACACTAAAAAAAAAACCCTTTTGCTGCCATTATTTATTTGAAGACTGTAATAGGTCTTTTCGTCTCAAACTGATAAGGATTTCTTTCTTTCTTTCTCTTGTTCTTTCTCTCTCTCTTTCTATACTAGTGATTGAACCCAGGGCCTTTACCCTGAGCTACGCCTTCAGACCATCTACAGAGGTAAGCGTGGATATGTCTGGATGTGCGTGTTTCCTTGATTACTTACTTTTTCTGACTTGAGACAGAACCATACTAAGTAGCAACGTCACTGAGGCTGGCCTCAGATTTGTGATCCTCCTGCCTCAGCTGCTCAGAATGCTGGGATTACAAGCACGCACCATCATATCCAGCTTGGAATTGTCTTTGATATGATTATTACCTTGCAAAAAGCAAAACTTCCTGGGCAGTTTGCTGACAATGATCTAGCGTGTTAGCCCTTTACTACTCTGATCTTCGGTAGTATTTTATTTTGCTCTGTGTTCCGGACATCTAAGGAAAAAGGCACACAAGTTTAAATATCACATGGTATCTCATGTATATGTATAATTATTATGTGTTAATCAAAAAAATTTTAAGCTGAGCCTAGTAACACAGGCCTATAACCCCAGCACTCTGAGAGGCTGAGGCAAGAGGATTGCAAGATTGCAAGTTTGAGCCCAGCCTGGACAATTTATCAAGAGCCTCTTTTAAAACTAAAAATTTAAAAATAATTAAATATTTAAGAAGATTGAAGCGTTAACTCCCCTGAGTTGGTCATTGTACTCTGTGTACATGTACCTCAAAAATTTGTACATTAATGAAACAAAACCATACAACTACCAACACAAGGAAACACCCACACCACAGGAGGGCGTGGCACCCACCAGGGATCTGTGACCAGGAAGGAGGCGAGGAGGGCGTGGGACACAAGGCCAGCACAGGGGCGAGAGCTGAGCCAGGTCCGTGAGTGCAGCTTTCCGAGGAGCAGGTGAGCAGCTTGGGGTGGGACTGAAGCTTGAGCAGTGCCGGGGGGCATCCATCCGTGTGGGGTCAGCACAACCCCGGGGGCAGGGAGAGGGCCCAGCCTGAAGGCGGAAGGGACAGTGGTAGCGTATCAAAGAGGAATGGGCCACGGGAGTAGAGTTTCAGGGATACTAGTGCAAACTTCTCACTGGTGGGAAGAAGAATTACAAATAAAAATGAGAGAAACCTATAAGGAATTCTGGGCACTTAGACGGAAAACGAGTTATTAGATGGATGTCGCCATTTTCAGTATACACAAATCGATCTACAAGATGGGACCAAAATATACAGTGAATGTTCAAACTTGTGAAAGTGTGTTACCGCAAAAGACACATTGCCATGGGTGACTCAAAACAGCCCCTCTCTGGGAGCTCACGTACTCCCTCCTGCCTGCCACCATCTCGGGGAGTTCAGGGAGTCATATTTGTGTCTTCAGTTGAGCTGTCACGGCTGCCCTGATGTTCTTAGTTGATTCAAACGTTGTTGTGGTCATTTTGATGTTGGGGACGAGCCAGAAGCTGCACAGAGCAGAACGGTGACTAGAATGGGTAAAGTCACTACAGCGCTTTTATTCAACACAAATGAGTGCACACATTCTGGATTAACTCAGAACCTGGAAGCAGCCACACAAAGGCAGTTAGTGTCTTTGTGACTCAACACTGGAACATGATAGCCCCACGCTCACAGCTTAAAGGAGGGGAGGTTTATTTTAGCACAGATGTAGAGGGTCTGAGTCCATCATTGGCCAGCAAGACCAGAAGGACTTGGTTGTGGAAAAGGAACCAGAGAGACCAGCAGGAACTGGGAACAAGAACATACCGCTCCAGGGAGCAGCCCCTTCCAACCCGTCTCCACCTCTTAACAGCACAAGAAATCGTCACTGGGTGTATGCACTGGGGAGTTCCACATCTCCATCATCCAATCACCTTCCAAATACATGTGGCTTTAGGGGACATTCCAGGTTCAAACCATAACACTCATAAAAGACTTCCATGACTGGCCTGGAAAAGTGACAAGGCAAGGATTATTTTTTCTGCTGTAGAAGTTCAATAGCCTCTTATGTACACAAACAAATTCTGAAAGTGGTGGACAGCCGGCTCCTGTAGCCCTCCAGGTGAGGTCCACACCTGTTAACTCTATAGTGAGACTGTGGTCTGAAAGAGATCACTGGGGCTTCCCCCCCTTGCTGGGGAGAGGAAGAAGTCCATTTTCATCTGCAGTGTCTAAGAATTCACAGGTGGCTGGAGACGCAACCACAGGAATGCTCTCACAGGAGCGAGGGCCCAGCATGTGTACAGTCACTGCGTGGGGAGAGCCTGATTCTTTACATTTCAGTCTCACAGTCGCCTGTCTTGGTTTCTCAGTTACATCACGAACATCTCCATTCCCGTAGAAATATGACACCATCCGTGCGGTCAGGGTCTCGTCATCCAAGGGGTGGTAGGCCCTGGTGGTGTTCCTCTTTACCCACTCAATTTGCTCATCCTGATTCCACATACCCACAACCATGGAGGTCCTCCTGCTGTCCTTGTCCTCATGGTGCTGATGCACATGTTCACCATAGCAAAATTCATATTTCCACCAACCAGCACCCCGTGGATGCAGTTAAGAACCACTGGGGAGTTCTTTCGTGAGTTGGCCATCTGTCAGTTTGGATATGTGGGTCACCCCAACAGTGAGCACTTTCTGAGAGCCAATGAATTTAGTGTATCTGGAGCCGTGGGATTGTGATTGTCTTGAAAGGCACTAATGATGAGGCGTCTTCTACTGTAATCCATTTTGCAAAAAATTAAACATTCACAGTATTTGCTTAACAGAGTTCATGGGAGTAATTTGGTTATAAGCGTATGTCCACCTACAGTTCTCCCTTTCCGCTCTTGAGAAAACCACCTCCTATGATCCTAAATTCAGTTACTTCTCCTTAGCTTCATCCACAAGAGAGTCCGAGACTGGCAACCTCGTAGCAACGGCAGGGGCCGCCGGACCTGGTCAAGTCAGTGGCTTCCTGGTCACCTCCTTTGCTTGCTCAGCCCCTCCCAAGAGCCAAGACGACACAAGAACTGGCGGGTCCTCAGGCTGGAGCAGGCCAAGGATGCAGTGAGACTCAAACATCTTGTGCCAGAAACTAAAAAGAATTGCTTTTAAAAACCATGGAAACGTGTCAGAAGAACACAGAGTCCATCATAAAGGGGTTCGCATTGGCCAAATCGGGGACAATCTAGCCATTAAGATAAATAGTGATAATAAGAGAGGTTTCCCTCTGAATAGCACAGCGGTCTCAGAGTCCATGCTGCTATCACTGTGCATGAATGATCTGCTGAGGAGAAAGATTTTGGTAGAATATCAAAACACTCTACCCTCCCTCCCTGCTTCCCCAATAATTATCGATTGTGAAAAAGGAAAAAGACAGCAGAGTGGAAATGCTTGGACGCTGCCGCCTCAGCCAAATGATCAAGGTTAACTGAACCGACAACAGAACCAAATGGAGCTGTGCTCCGCTGGGGCGCACCTGACAGAGTGGCTTGGTGATCCTCCTGCCATATCCGTCTGGGAGGCACCGAGGACAGGTCTACAGCAAGGGCAGTTTGCAGCAAGGATGACCTGCATCCTCATTACGTTTTGTTGCTGGGATAGACTGACCCCCACAGTGTAAGGGCAGAGAGGTCTGTGTTAGTTCCGTTTCAGCGGGTCTCAGTGCACTCAGTGGCAATTGCCAGTTCTGGTGGAGATCTAGCTGAAGAGAAGCTGCTCTAGCGTCACAACAGCAGGCATAATGACTGAAGGACAGAGCTAGGGTGAGGGGTGTCCCCGGCAGGTCGTGCCCTGTGACCCGCCCCTTCCAGCCAGGCCTCTGAACAGCTCAGAAAACTAGTGGATTCACCGCTATGATTGAATCACCCTCGAAACAGAAGGCTTTTCAGGAGCATCGCAGTTAGAAACCATAGCTGGCCTAGCCAGCTTAGCAACACTTTGAGACAATCAAAATATCAAAAGGGCTGGGTATGACGAATTGACCCGAGGACTAAATCACCTCACAGCCTTGTCCTGTGGTTTTTGTGAGTTGAA